>JAITYZ010002672.1:0-28637 GCA_027744595.1 Paronellides praefectus
GAGTTATCGTGCTTACAGACAGACAGACACACGGACAAACATGGTGATCGCATTAACTACAAAAGAAAAAATTCTTTCGGTAGTTAATAAAAATGCATCTTTGGTTCCTATTACTGCTGATTGCAGTTCTTTAATGTTGCATCACACAACGTCGCGTCGTCAATAGTAAAACTTGGTTTGACAAGTCATCTATCATCATCGCCTTCACCCTTCATACCAATAATCTACCTCAACAATCAGTAAGCAAGAAATTTACTTTGGAAATCCTTCGACATAATTATTATTGCTTAAAAATGATTGTCTGTAATGCAAATGAGTACGAGTACTAATTAAAGTTAACAGAGTCAAGTTACCCTGGCTAATTGAGACTTCTAAGAAGAGCTGCTCATTAATTATGCATTCCTGGTTTAAACAAAGCAGAACGAAATTCTCCGGATCACAGTATGGTCTTTTTTCCAGGGTCTATTTAACAATGAATGTCACCAAAACAGGAAGGGTCAACAGTGGCAGTAGTAGAAGGGAATTTCCAAAAATGAAAAAGGTTTTTTTTCACAGAGAGTCAAAAAAAAAACAAATGGTGTTGCTTCTGATGTGATTTGTAATGTCTGCATACTTACCACATTTACTACATCGCGTGCATGCATAAAGGAAGGACAAGAAGGTGGAACCTGAACCACCTGTACGTGCCTGTGTGGATAATCCTCAATGGATTTTCTATGGGTCTTTTGTAGAAATGATCCTCCAAAAACGCAAGATGTGCAATGCAATGGCAGGTTCAAGGTTACGACGACAAGGAACCAAGTAATAATTGTAAATTTTATGGTCTTCTTTTCCATCATCATCATCATCTATAAAAAAGCATTCCACTTTTCATTTTGCATTCATATTTAGGTATGTTTATATTACAAGCTTGACTATTAAACAGAGGAGTAGTATGCTAGTTTGCGCTTTCATGTGAAAGTGGTGAGGGGTAACTAAAGAGGGGGCAAAAACAACACATAGAATCGAATTCTATGAAATAGTTGCATGGGTTGCAATATAATTGTTTCTATTTCCACACACTACCATACCATCTAACAGTTTAATGTGCATGTTTGATCGTCATCATTTGATTTGACTCACATTTTTTATGTACATCTAAATATATCCTATATATACCTAAATCAGATTTAAAATTTAGTCGAGAAACAAAAGTGAGCATCACCTCAGCAAATTATGAATAGAGTCGTACTGCCACAACTACAACAAGCATAATACTTGATATATTTCATAGAATCATCCGTGATTCCTGTTTCATGTGTCAACAAGCAACCAGACAATCTGGTTGTTGGAAAAGTGGTGTTATGCAAGCTGCTGAAGTAGATGTCTTTTCGGTTCGTCACGGTGGTACAATCATCAAACTTGATCTGCTCAACATCCAGAGGCTTTTTTTATACAGTGTGTCGCGTTGCCCCAGAAGCACAACAGTCAAAAAGAGTTGATCATCAAACAAAAAGATTTTAGCATACCTACATGTTGAAGATGATATATGAGACATATTATTTTAATCTCAGTACTTATACCAAAGCAGAGAATAGGTATTATACATAGGTATCATTCAGAATTGATTGTATGGTGTACTTGAGCAGAACAATAAAAAAGTACTGTAATTTGCCTTCAGTCAAAAGTCTATGTACTATACACATCAATAAAAATAAGCGGTGTAAGCATGTTTTGACTCTTTTTGGAGTAATTTTGGCTTTATAATAAAAATAATACGTTACTGTTTTGGATTACAAGCCTGAATAGAAACCATTCTCTTTGACAGCAACGGAGCCACCAGCAGAATAACAATGATAATAACAACAAACACTCGGACATAGCTAAACAAAGAATGTTTTCATACATTTCATTCATAGGTTCATTATTATTATTATTATGCTACAACAATCTCTGTGGTGATATAGTTGGTTGTTGTTGTTGTTATTATTACACTTGTATTATTACAGATAAAACACTGATTACACTTTAAATTATATCATCCAATCCAGCAATATTGCAGTACAAATGTAGGTATTTGTATACTACCCATTATACTGTCTGATTTGTTTTGATTCACAATCAAGATAAGTTAAATATGTTACACCACATTTTTTTGCTACAATTTCTGGTACAACGACACACACACACATATAAACACGCCAGCACTACTATGATCTCTCTTAAGTAAGTCAAATGATCATCGAGATCGCCGGCAGATGAGAAACTTTTATTTTGTTTGTTTGGCGATTTGATAGTAAAATACAGTTTTAAAGTGGTACGCAGCTAATCTGCTGCTATTATTATACACACTTATTATTGTTGCTATTTCTAGGTAGTAGAAAGAGTGATACTCATCAAATCGGAAATATAATTTATCATGTTGGATAAAAGTAAAAAGTACACTGATGGTGCCTGCCACTACACCTTATATATAAAATTTTGTTTTGATGTTTTGGTTTGACTGTTGTCTTGTTTCTAGCGCTGGTATACTTTTCAATTTTATTCTAACATGCAGTATCATTCATTCAATACATTCCTCTTTTCTCTTCCTCGTAGGTATATGGTTTATTATTTCCTCTGCCTAACAATGGATTTAAAGATTGTAAACAAACTGTAAATACTACTGGTAGGCATAATATTATCACATGTCATTTTGCGTTGTTTGTATTTTTTGATAAAATATTCGTTGAAATTTTGAAACTAGCTTAATATTATTATTATTATTTGGTTTCATTCATTTTCATAGTTTGGATTTGGAATGCATTGATTGTGCATTGATAAGAAAGAACAGAGTGAGGTAATAAATTGTTCAAATAATTGTAATCGGAGGATATATGAAATGTATGTATGCGTGTTTCCAACACGGTGTTTGAAACTCTTTTTGTTGCTATGCTCATTAATTACTACACTTTTTCGCCATGTCATCATTCTTCATAATAAGATGATGATATGATCATACTATCATACTGATGACACGTAGTAAATTACAAATGATGATGATGCATATGGACATATATGTAGCATTAGCATCATCATCTTTATCCCCATTTCATATTATGAGTATGACCATTAATGAGAATTTTGAAAATGTTTTTTATTAAAAATATCTTTTGTATGTGAAATATATACTACCAACTTATTCGTCGTAATAATGCACAGCGAAAGATTTTTAGGATGATGATGAGTCACCTGAGCCTATCGCAAATTATAAAAGTTTGGCTTTTCCTCTGCTGCTGGCTAACAATGACCACTGGCTAGTATTGTTAGATGAATGACATGCATTGCATAGAAAGATAATAATAGTGACAGAATAATCCATTGAAAGCGTGTTGTTGTGTGTACATGCAATAATAGTAATGGCTGTCATTGTATTATTGGTGGTGGCGGTGAGATAAAATAAAATAAAAAGTTTTAAAAATGACATAATAATAATTTTATATACAGACACATGCACATGGTTTACTCTCTATCTGTATGTGTGATTCAAATAATTTACGTAAGAAGAAGAGAGAGAGGGGATGGATGCGAGTGTATTTAAATCGTGACCAATAAAAAACACACGGAGAAATACAAAAAAATGATTGAAATGTCTACGTAGTTTTTCATTGATACTATATATTATCATATCATCATGAATTTAAAAATACATCTCTCTCAATTCCTGCAAAACCTGATCAATTCCTTTTGTTTAAATTTTTTATATAATGATTCCCCATAATTTGATGTTGGATGAACCAAGGTATGGGTAGCTACTAATTTATGACGTGGCTATGAAATCAGGATTCAAGGCGTTCCAAGTGGCAACAAGTTTGAATTACTGGAACTCAATCATAACCTACCTTACTCGGAGTTTTTTTTTGCATGATAGAGATTTTTCATTGTTATAAAAAAATCTGTTGTTTTATGTTTGACGTACTTGTTATTTTTTACCAAGAATGCAAAAATGCTTATTCATAGACATCATGACAGCAACGACATATTATTGAAATGTAATAGACATATATTTTAAAACATCCGTCTCTTCTGCTTTACACATACATTTGCTACTGTCGGGTGGTTAAAAATTTGTTCCGTGAGAACTTTTTTTCTACTGATTACTCATCTTTAAAAAACATATATGACCAATACAATGGATAACTACTACTAATGAGTTAGCTTGTAAAAAAAAGAAAGTCATTACACTGTTGCTATAAAACATCTTCAGTAACGTCAAGCCATATTACGACCGGATTATTTTTTTACCGGTTTTGGCTTTTTCACGAATGCTTTTGGACTAAGAATCAATTTGTATTTGGCATGGAACTATTGAGAGAGATAAAAAAATAAGCAACAAGAAATATAAAGAACATAAAATTTTCTCACATGTGTGGGAAGGGCTTGAGTGTTCGTGCATAAACAACTTACTTACAATTAGATAATTCTTGTCTATCCCTCATTTCCATACCTGCAATCTACAATAATTTGTTACCATATAACATTACGGATATTAAGTAGCACCAAAAAATAGTTCCCAGAATTGATTTCCCTACAGTCCACCTCCTTGAGTTGTTAGATAAGTTTACATGGAAACGTGAGTAGCTGATAGTTTTGTGCAACTTTCTTTCTGTCTTTCAACTATTTATACAAAGGAACTGTAGCCAGTTACAACAAGTTAAAAGGGCAGAGAACCAATCATGCGTGGCAACATTAAGAAAAGACACCTTTTCAAGGAATTGTTGACTGTTTACATTATTCAACTTTATTCTGTTTCAGTTTTAAAGTTGAGTTTTTGAGTGACCTAGCAACAAGTATATCAAAAGAGTAACAACGCAACGTGAGCATTAGGTAATGTTGTGCTGCACTAGTAGCACTAGTGTAGCATTTGAAAAGCAACATATCAAAAAAATTATATAAACTAACTGAAAAATGCTTTATATATATAAAGTGACAGTTTAATTAATTCTATAAGACTTGTTGCTATGCAACATCACTCACTACTCACTACTACAATTACTGCTATCGCCAAAAGGTGCATTCCCATGCCATAGCAGTGTACTTGCATAACTGACTACAAAGAAAAATCTTTAAACGAGATTAGATAAACGTGATACTTTTTTCCTGTCGTTCCTTGAATTGATTCTGATGTTAAAAGTTGTTGTGATGAATTGTGAATCAATTGATGTTAATGATATGATATATCCACTGAAAGGTGTGGACATTGTCTGCATGTTTCATGCAGCATTCAGAATACGACGCCACAGTATCATCATTTGAACTGAAATAAATGGTAAGTTGCCTAGCTATTATGACGACCATCACCTTGTATACGAGTTTAAAGGTCACTTTTAAAACCTTCTTTTTTATTTGAGAGCTTCTTCCCAATCTCAAAACAACATTTTTTGCATTACTTTGCACAAAATGAGAATATAAATGAAAAAAAAAATGTAGTAAACTTGTCATTTTTGTCTCCTGGCTGGACGTTTTCATTTTTTTACTGGAAATTGATTTGAATTTGCCGAGATCTGAAAATTTAAATGCAAAATGCATTTAATGATAAGGCAGGTGGAGTGACTGCTAAAAAATATATTCCAAGTATTTTTTATGCAGTTGAATGGTAACAAAATCAGGAGCCTGTGGAGAGGTTTAAGGTTTTAAACTTGTTTCTCCTCTGGTCATTCAAAAAAAATAAGCCCAGTTCAGATTTTCATGTGAATTTGACTTTCATACACGTTTTCAACTTTTGTGAGAGATTTGATTATTGATTAAGAGTGTTTGTGTGCGCACAATTTTATTGTGACTTTTGTGTTTATATTATTATTATTGTTACTACACGACGACGTTATTTTATTCTCACTATTGACGACGTTTTATCGATAAATGTCGAATTGAGTATTGATGCTCATGATCATGATCCTCGCAGGGCTTGTAAAAATTCATTTCAAGGACTTCATACGTTTCACTAGTCAAGAGATAACATACGCCACACCAACATGCAGGGATATGATTGGTGTTGCGTTTAGGTATAATAGTTTATATTCTGTGAACGTTTTTTTACCACTACTGCATTAAATATCTGGTAGTGGTGGCAGACATAGGTAAATCAAGTGCATACATTAAACTTGGCACATTTTTAACCCTTTTTGGTGTATATATATAGTATAAATTGTACATATACCTACCTAAAAATTACATACGTATACTCGTATACATAAGATACTTATATACATATAATATACGTATTATTATATCTCTACACTGTGTCTTTTTTTGTAGACAGAGACAAAAAAATGCAATAAAATGTAATCAAATCTTGCAGAAATATGCCCAATAATGGTCAGTTTTCAGGGAATCGTCGCCGCCATGATCATCATTTTGATGAATGCTCTTTGAAAAAAGTTGTACCTATTTTTTAACATGAACTAAAACGAGTAAATGAGTGAGTGAGGAGGAGACGACAGCAATAAAAAAAGATAATACTTGTTGAGAGATGCTAGGATATAAATTATGTGTAAATCAAAAGAAAAAATTGTAATTGTATAAGCCTTTTTCTCAATTTTTTGTCAGTTTTCCGTAGACACAAGCTTGTGTGTGAAGAGCTTTAAAAGGAACATTTTTCGGAGTGGATTTGTTATGAAATGATGCGCAAATTATGTATTCCACACGTCACATCACACGTTTTTCATGTCGTGATATTTTTATGAATGAACGGTGAAACCTTTAACTCAAGTGTCCTTGGCTACCTGTTTATAGCTATAGTAGTAGCCATGCATGTCGTTGTATTAGTTTATTTATGTTTGTATATAAAATAGGCATTTGTAAACTTGTTTGGATCCGATAGAGATAATAATAAGAACATGCGACATTTAAAAAAGGATAAACGAGCAACAGTTTACTGGTCAATTGTTTACCTCTCAAACATTTACGCAGTTCATAGGTATTGCGACTTATTTTTAGACTGGTTGAATTTTATTAAACCAGAAAGGATTTGGGAAATTATTTTGAGACTACGACGAAAGGCGGAATCCCGACAGCATATGTGCCCAGGAACTGACAATAATTATTGTCCACGATGACAGCCACGAAACGATGGGAGATGAAGAGTGCACTAGACGCAAACTTTATATTGAAGTTCAATAATTGAACCAAAAAAATATTGTTATAAATATTACTAAGGAAAAAGGCGTTAGCATTAGGTACCAGCTTGTTTGCAAATCAAATGTAAGAAAGGTATACTTTTTTTTACATATTACCATATGAACTGTACATGAGCAGAAGAGATGAGAACACCAACATCGCAAATCGCCGCATGGATTGCATCTCAATCTCATCATTATCATCTCTGCAAACTACAACAATGCTTCTTACAAATTTCTCGATATCGACATCACAGCACGCATAAATAATAATAATGATAACACACAAAAGCTAAAATACCAAGTGCAGCTTTATTGTTGTAAGGGTGAACAATGACCTAGAATTAGGTGGATCCATTTAAATTTATTATTGATTGATCGATTTTTTGTGTGGATATTGGCATCATAGAGTAGCATGCAACCTCCGAGTTAGCTGCTGCAGTAGTAGTAGTAGTTAGCATGTTCACTGTTCCGTTTGTTCATGATATCATGATGATAATGATAAATGTAAAAATACACCTGTCAAATTTACATTTTATGACAACCACATATTAAACTTTAAACATTTTTTAGTGGTGGTGGAGGTGTAGCACAGGAGACAGAATACATTATTTAAGGCAGTTTTTTTTTATGATGGGCTAAAAAAAGGTGTATGGCATATGGTATATATTTATATATTTCACAAACCAGCCAGACACATTTCTTCATGTGGTGACTTGGAGTGCACAATGTGAGACAGTAAACAACAACAAACAAACATTATATTTTGACTTGACGTCTCCTGCAAAACAAACGTATCCTTGTGCTGTGCTGTAAATTATTCACCGTAAGAGGCCGGAAGTTAAGCATTTTTAGTAGCAATAATGTAGTAAAGTGGAAACTAAAAAAAAGTAGCGACGAGCCCGGCAACAATGGAATAGAATATAAAACCGGAAGAACTTGATCTAATTTTTGTTACGATTTTCGCTGTGGCGCAGGAGGAGACTCTCGGAGAAGCGAATCTATAATAAATAACAAAATAATATTTGCATATATTATTACTACACTTTGCAATGATACATATATATTTTTTGGCCATTGTGTCGCCACTTTTCTGCGGATTGTATAATAATGTCGAGCAAAGTTAAAATTAAAAGTACAATAGCCTTTTTACAAGGTACATAATATTAATATTCTTTTTGAATGTACATTTAAATTCCCCCGAGAATTATGATTACAAATGTATTTGTTTTGTTTTATTAATTGGACTGATTGTTTTGATTTCATGTTGATAAATGGATAGACACAAAATTTGTGTAGATGCCTAATTGCAAGGCATTTTTTTGTAAAGATACGTACACACCTGTACTCCTTTAACCAGTCAATTTATCATCTCCGCATGATTGAGCATATAGTACAATGATGATATGAGTTCATTCAAATAATCATGCAATTTTGCTACCTAAATATGTATTGATTGATCAAAAATATTTTCGTACATATTATGTCAATGGAGAGAATAGAGAATTTCATTGATGACTATACTATGGGTAATGGTAGCGAGCGACGACGGTGTGCGTATCACAATGATTGTGACGACGAGGTCACAATAATAACCCTGTGTGTGTGTGTGTTGCCGTCGGGACCGCTGTTGGTATGTTGATTGTTGAACAAATCGACTCGTTGGCGTCAATAAATTATAAAGGACCATAGATAAAAAAAACAATATTCTAGTTACATCGTCAGATCAGATTTCGCCGCCTTAAAAAGACTTTTCGCATTACAATTATTATTTGATTTGTTTTTTATTTGATTTTAGTTGATTTCGGTTTACTTTAGTTAAAAGTGCATATATGTATATATAGTAGTCAGTCAGTTACAATTACAATTAGAATCTCTATCATTCGTATCAAATTGGCAATAACCAACAAAAAATTTATTTGCATTTGAATTTCAATTAAATTGTTATTGCATCACAAAACATATGTACGTATACGTAATGATAGTAAGTAAGCGTCTTTGGTAACATTATAAAATCTTAATGATTTTCTAAAGCTTCCTACATTGGTTTATTGCAAAATGTTGCGTAGCAAAAGAATTGAGTCAACTAAAAATTATATATTTATTTTTCCCATTCTAAAGTCTCTTTCTCTCGCTCACACACACACCTTTTTATCATTACAAAAGACATGCTAAAAATATATAATACGGCATGAATTATTATGTGTCACCCAACAAGAAAGAAAAAGTTACTCATCACTTTTAATTGGAAATCCTTGCCTCAAAACATAAACCACAACACATTTACTTATATACCTGTTTGTTGCTACCAACTTCCAGGTACTTTGCCTCTTCTTAAGTGTCAAATTTCCCCAATTCATTCTATTTTTTCACAATTTATTTGATAGCAATAAAAAGTGATCATAATATGAAATAATAACAATATGGCCATGATATAAATAGTAAAAAGTCGTCAAACTCAGCTTGAGATTGGAGTTTACATTCGTCATCACATCCCTAGACCGTTTTTTTCTAGAGGTCATCTCTCATGAATGGAAAGGAGTTCATGATGTGATGTGAATGGTGTTGATAGTTTTTGACTTGACGAATGACGTGTTTAGATTTTAGATTCTTTGAAATGCTCTCCAGCTATAGATTGCAGAGCTATGCTACTGCTCCTTTGTTGGTGCAATAGCTTTCATAAAAAAATCAATAATAGATATCCAATGACGACATGAGTAATGACTATAATAATATTACAATGATTTTGTGTGTGATTTTATTAAATGTCACTGTCTACTGCGCACTCTGCCGCTGCTGCTCATTTGATTTCATGACGTCAGTTTAAAGAATCAGACAAACGTGCGTCTTGATCACTCAGATTAGATCTATACGGTTTTTTACTACCAATTCTAAATTTAAACTAGCAAGTAAGAACAAAGAAATCGGAAGAGTGTGTATACAAAAAACATGTAGTAAAAGAAAACATTATGCGCATGATTCATTTCAGATTGCCTATTATTGCAGGTACGCATACAGCCTGTCGCTTGAGAAAAAAAATGTCTGGATTTACCCAAATCCTTCACAATGAAAAGCAATTAATAATGAATGATTTCTACTACCATTCAATCATGCATCGATTCCCTAGTCATATTCGCAGTAAATGTAAAAAATAGTAAACTATTGTGACATGAAATGTTTTATAAGGGTATAGATCTAATAATAATCAAGTATACTGTATTATAAATGGTAAAGTGTCATAAGAGGTAAATGATATTATTATTTCGTATCACCTGCGTATTCACGACTTTGACACAGAGGAATATAATATTATTCCAAATGTGACATTAAATGCATTTATATGCACTTGTTCGTGATTTACCTTTTCCACCTGCTGCTATTTTATAATTTTATACGTATATATGTATCCATCTATGTTATTTTTATATCGTGCTTCCACAACACTCATTCAAAACTTATCCAATTCAATTTAATAATCTCACATAAAAATCGACGTACTACTGTAGCCTCCATGTTTTGTCGTTGTCTCTGGTGTTGTTGTTCAAGTAGTAGTCATCGTCATCAAGTGACTAGTGTCGTTCTATTATTTGCCAAGTAGGCAAAAAAATACATACCAACCAAGGATGAGTTTAAATATTAAATAAATATTATTATGCCATGTTGCTTGATACTTTATTTTGACATTCGTTTTTCTCTTTGTACCATAATATATGCCTATTAGGATACAAAATAAACAGGCTATCAAAAAAAGGCAAACGTATGCACATATTACTATTACCTATGTGTCGTGTGTGTGCTATTGAAAAGTTTAATTTTTTAAATGGTGCTTAATAGGTATATTATTTTTTAGTGCATCGCATCACAAAAAAAAATGAGCCAGCGAAATGAATTAATATGGTTGTTGTTGTTGGTATTATTGGCGTTGTGGAAGCAGTAGCAGCACTTTCGCATAATTTATTTTTTTTAAATAAAATTCTCTTTGTGTTTGTGTTACACAACAATAACAACAACAACAACGACGACGACAGAATCAACCTCAGGAAAATCCAATCTTTGGCAGTTAAATTGTATTTTTTATTTAACCACTACACACAACAACCGAACAACGACGGTATAAACTTGATAATAACCACGTATACAATCACTGTCATAATAATACTAAAACCTACACAGCCAATCCTTGATTTTCTGCCAATAAAAGTCATTCCAAATAGTCAAAAATGTCCCCTTAAGTTCATCATAAAGTCATCCCTGAAGAACAAAAAAAAATACTTTTCCTTTTATCCTCATCATCCTCTTCTTAGAAAGCATTACGTTGCGTAACAATCAAGTATCAGGTAGGTTGTATGCTTATTTTGGCCTCTGATAACTCGTACTGTTTTTATAACCGTTTACGCCGTATACATTTATTTAAATGGTAACTTGGTATCCAAGTGGGTGAGATAAAATGCAGGTCCTTTTTGGATAACTTAAATAATACACATAATAATTAATATATCAGCACTCCCTTAGCCAACACGCAAATAATGAGCCATTCTCCCTTTTGTTTCAAGAGGTAGGCCATTCTAATCTCTTGAATGATTATGATCATTTAGATTACTAATGGTATATTTGAACGCCTTTAAGTTCGCAGTGATTAGTTTAAATTCAATCGCATTTGAAAAGGAAGTGTGTGGTGGGCTTTGTGAAAGAAAAGACTGTAATGCAATAATAATCATACATCTATAGCTGGATAACAAGTGCTTAACGCAGATTTACAACAAACTTTGCATGTTTATACAACCAAATGGTAATGTCATGTCGGTGGTCAGTGTGTAGTGGTTGGCAAGGCGTATGACCTCACAGACTCTTGATACCATTGGCTACTTTTTTTTTTAAATAAAGCTTACTTTCAATTAGTTCCTTCGTTTCTTCCGTTCATCTTATAATCCTGTTGTCAAACAACAATTACATATTGGCATAATGTGTGTACATTGAACTTAAAAGACCATCAACTCACTGATTTCTTTGTTTTTTCCCTTTCAGACTGTGAAACTCAACAAAGCCGTAAGAAGATAGCAATAGCAGCCCAGCCGGGATAAAAAAACAAGAGTCAAAATGACAACCCCTCGTGTTGCAATTTATAGTATTGTTCATAGCCTCTGATGGTGTAACCATGGATATAATTGCACCAGGGTTTGCTAAATTGTGAAAGATGCATATATCAGACCTTCGATTGCAAAAATAATACGAAGAATAATAACAAGTAATTATGCCATTGTTTTGATTGTGTGCGTACAATAACCAGTAATCATCCAGGTAAAATGAGTGTCGTGTCGGACAAAACATGATATGATATATACGATATGTGAGTTGTGATATTTTCAATTGCAAACTTTAAACGTTGAGTTAAAAAAATTCCTGCAACCTTTAAATCCCAGCGACGTGAATAGAATTGAAGAAAGTTAATTGCGTTTCCAGGTGTGAAGTATATACATATATATATTTACCTGTTTTTTGTGAATGATTTTGATCACGTCTTAGAATAAGTGTACTGTACTCACTGGTGCATATCAGTGTCACGTCCATTTAAAAAATGAGTCGAAAAAATAATCAAACCGCTTAAACTGAAAACTTGAACAAAGTGAACTAAAAAAAAGCATATTGTTTTTTCTTAACTTAAAAGCAAAACAAGTCACGTGCTGTTATATATTAAATATATAAAATACTACACTCATCCCATCAATTCCTTATGAAGTGCCTAAAAGGAGAAATCCCACGAATAATAAAACCATCCATGATTGTATTTATTTATTAAAATAACAATTTTGGAGCTGTGAATAAAGTCAAACCATGACGGTCTCTTATACTGGCGATGTTGCAAATGGCAGCCATTTCGGCTGCTTCTGGAAAATCCTTGGAAGGTAAAGATTCTATTTTATTAACTTACCATTCAAAAAACATTATTAAAATGTTCAATATTTGTCAATGCTACCAAAAATTTATATATTTGTATCCGCAGTCTGTTCTTTATATATACATATCTATGTAGGCTATGCATCTTTCAATGCATCACTCGTTTGCTTTGTACATGTAAATATCACACCGGAAGTTAGTTATGAGTGAAAATGTTATTTGTAATCGTCACCAAAGTACCTCGCCCAGTCCAATATGTAGCTTGTAACTCGATATTCGTTTCCTCATAAAAAGTAGCAGACAATCAGACAATCAAAGTCAAGGTGAATAAGCGATAATATATGACAAAATATTTTTTTTCATCCACTCTCCTCTTCTCTGGGGTCAAACGGAACAAGATTCCTTTGATCCTGACTTGATTTTTTTTATTCTCAGGAGAATGTATGTAACATCTTTCTCATTCTTCTTCTACTTCATGTTATCTTCGATTTTTTTTGTGTGTAGAAGAACAATCACTTTTGTTTGAAATGTTTGAATACTCATACAAAAAACTAGCATCAATCCATAATCCAGTTTACCTACCTTTGCATGGCATCAAGTGCTTATAGGACAGTGTACACATATTCTACACACTCTACTACCTGTCGACTCCTTAATTTCCCCTCTCTCTCTCTCATCAGGATGATAAGTAGGCTTTCTTCTGTTATGGTATATATCTATGCCCCTGATACAATTAATAATTAAATAATTTTCACTGGCAACTTATCAAATGACTTTTGCTCTGATATAATAATAATAATCGTATAATATGTGATATGTGTACTCTGTATATCTACCTAAAACAAAAGTGCGAGTATTTCCTATTGGATGTCATCCCAAAGACAAATAACGCGCTTCATTACTCATTAGTCGTTACTTACATAAAATATTTTTGTTGTCGCATTTTTGGCATTGAAATCTAAAAATCAAGTCCTTTTAAAAGTCTTTTTTTCTGATTTGGTTTTCTCTGTCCATCGTACAAGTTCGAGAAAAAAAATGTTTCAGGTTTCAATAAAAAAATTACACTATATACATTGTATATTTTGTATGATAATGTTGTAGAATGTGTGTGTGTGGAAGAAACAAGGGCATTCACCTAGTAGTTAGAAGAGAACATTTTTTTAATGGGAGGAATTTATCATGTGCTTGATGATGAGGAGAGGACTACTACGACGCATGATATAATGATGCATGCAAGTTTGTATTTCAACTACAAATGGAGGAATAAATTCTTTTTTATTCCCTAAAGAACGCAACGTAAAAACGCAACATCAGCCGATAACAAAAAAATAAAATTTGAGAATGAAAAAAAGAGGCCGACACGACAAGTGTAGTACACGCTGCTATATTGCAACCAAACGCATTATTTAAGTTAAATGGCCTTTCTTCCGCAATCTTTACAGCTGCCAATACAACAGTAGTTCTGGTAGTAGTAGGGATAGGGATGATGATAGTAGTAGATCAAGGAGAGGCTATGCTCTGTAATTGTAATAATAATGATCATCACCTAAATACAATAAACATAAAAGGCTGAATTACTAGTAGCAGCATAGCAGTAAGGGAGTTATTGGATCAATTTGTTAATGTTTACTCAGTTAAATTATTAAAGTGTCACATGAAATTTGCTAAATAATTGGGGAAAACCGTATTTGGAGCAAAATAGTATTTTTTTTCTTCATCATTCCAAGAATAATTTTGGACACACCTTTGTTATTGCGCTACTACTGGACCACCACTCTTGTGCGCAAACATGTAAAAAAAAATATATTTCTTAGAATTTGATTCTATCAAAGCCGGATGTGATGAAAAAGGCTGCTGCTATGGTTTTTTTTGCACACGAAATTTAGAGTTCCATAAAATGCGTGTAAACTAATTGACACAGGATGCATATAATCAATATATTTTTTTATTCTTAATTCCTGCCTTTACTACCGCACTTCCTCAGACAGAAACAGCGACCATTATTATAGCTATAAAAATTGTAGGCAGTCTTGGCGTCACCAAAAAAGTGACTTGACTTATTGTGTCCCATTCCCACTCTTTTGAAATTATTCCGACACAGAGTCAATAAATTGGCATGTGCACTCGATTAATGACTGTGTTCATCATACAGGTATGTGTATATACCTAATACGCTATCTACATACTACTATAACTTCGGTACACTAATAATATGCAAAAATGCAAATTAAAAAAATGCAGAACAATAGTAATCATTGGTCATTGATTACTTTAGCATCTGTGACAACGCCGACTGCTGTTTATGTCTGCCCGTCTGCTGATGCAGCTCTCAGTTGTTGCTATACCGCTTTGCTACCACTACTGTTTAATGGGCTGATTGAGTTGAGGTACGAAGACGAAGAAGAAAAACAATCACCACCTATTTTCATACCTTGTCATCACATTGATGCATTATGCATGATTGTTAGTGCCCAGTAGCTGCACACATTTCAGTGCTTCAAAAAATGGGGATGCCGGAAATCTACATAGCGGAAAAACCAAAAATGCTATATATTCTTTGCGGAAGGGTTAAAACAGTAAAGTTTTGTGCCATGTTTATAGCGGTATATAACATAATATGTTTTTAATTTAAACCATAATTATGCATAATGACATAGCAAAAAAGGTTTAATTTGGAGTAAATTAAAAAAATGCAAACTATTTTCCTTGACATCCAAGTTGATCATGATGATGATGATGATGATGATGATAGTAAACGATTATAAAGTTGATTGAGTCCACTTGTCGTTAAATTAGAATGTTGGGCTATACAAATATAATTCATGCATTTTTACACAAGAAAAGGTGTAAATAATTAACTAAATACAATTTTTACACCTCTCTCGTAAAGTCAACAATGCAATGCTACATTATGTATTTCAACAAAACTACTCAGTTTTGTTTCAATCAAGGGTTTTTTTACCTTAAGGTAAAAAAACCCTTGATTGAGGCTAGCTTATATGCTCACTTGCTGAGCTGAGTGTGTGCGATGATACATAGGTGCATACTAGCACTTGGTACAATGCAATATATAATATATGCATAGCTAAAACTTTCAACATTCCTTTGAGAGATACTTCCAAAAAATCTTGATTAAGATTAAGAATTCATAAAAAACAAGTTTAATGAATGACGACGTATTTATTATGGTATGATGAATGTAGGTATTATTATGATGTTCTTTCTTGCCAAGAAAGTTGATATATTGATAACAATGTGCTAATGCTAATTTATTTTATTTGAATCCAATTATATCAGATGGCGCGGAAGTGTTTACAAGCTTATATGGAGGGAGCTGGTAGCATACCTCTGTCTCTATTACTTAATCAATATCATCTACCGTTTTGGCCTGGATGATACACAAAAAACGTACGTAAAACTCAAAAGGATTTATTTTCAATTAAAATTTAAAAACGTGAATAAATGATTGCATGAAAAAAAAAGATGTATAAAGTTTATTATTATGTTTTTTACGACGTACTTGATTTGCTCTTATTTTTATAGAACCTTCGAGAAGATCAAAGTTTACTGTCGTAAGAATATTGAGAGCATTCCCATGTCATTTGTTCTTGGATTCTATGTAACATTGATTGTCAAACGTTGGTGGGATCAGTACTGGATTCTTCCCATGCCAGATTCCCTTGCGCTGTATATCAGCGCTTCTATTCAAGGACAGGTGAGTTGAGTCAGAATTTTATCATATATTCTTCCGCCCATGATACTCGTTTCCATTATATTTTATCCAGAGACCCCCGACAGAAGAGTACAGAGTGAATCATGATCATCTTGAATAGTGTTCGTTTTTATGAGAATTTTTTTTCCAGAACAAAAAAAAATCTTACAAATGAATGCATCATGATCATTGTATACCTTTTTTTATAGTGCAGGAATGAAATAAAGCGAAAAAAGGAAATATTAGTGTAATTATTATTGGTATACTTGCCTTGCAAAATGATAGTTGGTGTGATTAAATTAAGAGAACGTATTTACTACGGTCTGCAATTAAACAAGTTTTTTTTTAGCATTGAACTTCACCGCCAGTTTAATCGACATGATCATCATTAAACTTGTGGGCACATTGCCATTGACCATAAACACATAAACAAACAGACACACGTTCTCTTGCTACAAGTGCTGCTGCTGCTGTTGATTAAGGTTAACAACATAACAAGTGAAGTAACAACAAAAGGAAGTGAAGAAGATGAATGAATGAGATGCGAAAATGGTACTAGAGATTAATGCCAATGCAGCGAGAAGGGAAGGAGTAGTGGCGTGGCAAGTACGGTTTTTACACCAGTTGCTAATTTATGCTAATTTGTGGGAATCACTGCTGTTAATTTATTGAATTTTTGGTGATTGAGGCAGTCGTATAGGGAAACGCGAGGTTATGTCCATTTTACTGACCAACTGATTGACAGTCTATTATAGTATTTACTTTTTTTCTCGCGCTAGTTAATGTTATGTAATAAAATTAAACAAATAGATATTTTTGATGACAATGACTGCATGAACCAAACTTTATTCCTGTAAGAAGCATCAACCGACGTTGGCGTAAAAAAACAGTTTTATTTTGCATGGATTTTTTTAATAGAAAGGATTTTCATGTAAATACATCTTGTAATCAGTTTTTCCAAGAAAGTGGTACTTTCTGCAGTCTAGTTCCAAAACCAACTACAAAGTAGATATTAGCAAAAAAAATCATACATAGGTAGGTACGTAGTAGCTATTGGCGTACACAGTGTAGTCTACACTCAAACATTCCCTGTTGAAGAGAATCAGTTTTGTGTAGCAAGTTTTCAAGAAATTATTTGCTCATGTTTTGTAGTACGTGTAAACGTACGCAATAGTTAAATGCATACGCTTTTAAATTCAAAGTACAACTTGAAAAGAAATAAAAAGTATTTTAAATGCGTAACTATATTGTTAAAAAATAATAAATAAGCAAGCATCTTTTACAACGACGACATGACGTCGTGACATTTGATTACGACGATGATAATGATCATCATCAAGATAAAATATCCTTATCTTTGCCATTTATCTTTAGAATTGGTCAATGTCACGTAGTAGAACGAATTTTACCCATTATATTTGTTATTGATAGGACGGCATTTTTACAACATAAAATTTCAAAATGCATTTTTAAAAACGGTATATATGTGTAGAGTGTAGACATATAACAGGAATGCATTTACTGACCCACTGTGCCTTCAAAAGTGGCAGATCAAAATACATATTATATTTCTTCGCTGATGACAAGAAACATGGAAAGTTATAATAATAATAAAGCATTGTAATTGCAATCAAGATGACATGTTACAAGCGCACAAAGTACTTACTGGATTACTAAATTGGCAAATCGAAAAGTGCCACCAAAGTCGTCAAACGACGAGCATTAAAAATACTGAATTGATATTCTGGTATCTCAAAAGTAAAAATTGCATCTACACAGAATAGTAAATTGTTTATTACTTTATTACACTTTTTTACAACTATGATTTAAGTTGACACAAAGTCATCAGAGAGATATATGCATTGATTTAGTTTTTACAGTTAAATGATTTGAGAAACGAAACGTGATTTGAGTAGTAAACTTTTATTTTCTTGATATTTTTTTTGTGTTGAAATTTTGTTTGAAAACTTCCCGGTTTGGTTTGAACATTTTGAAAACTCTTGCGTGCTTCATAAAAAATCAACATTATCTAAAAAGTTAAGTTATCTATAACAACTATAGTTAAATTATTTGCATCCACTACAAACTTCTGGTACAGCCTATGGGGCAAAACCAGCAGCATTATTAAGCACTCAGCAAGGGAATTTTTTTAATGTGTAAAAGCCTACAAGAAAAAAAATCACATGGTCACAAGAATGATGATGATGAATATTGTAACGTGCAAAAATTACATTTAACAAGTCAGCCTTAAAACAATTACATTTTATTTTTATCATTGTTGTAAATGCATACCAAACACCACCACACAATCAACCATGAAATACACACGTACAAAAAAAGATCTGACTGGCTAAAATGCATTTTTGTGTATATTTATATCCTCGATTATCCTCGCGTTCTCTTAAACTATTACACATTCTCAAGATTCATTTTTGCTTCCTTTTTATCGCGCAAGCGCGCACTAATAAAAATGCATTATGTGACCAGTACCAGCAGTAAAAAAAATTTAAAGGATTTTTGTTTCTATGCAGCACAGAGGTACCTGAAAACTTTTTTTTATTTGACAATGTACATAAATGTCTTTGTTATACACTATTTTAGTTGCTTGTTGCTGCAGTTTTTTTTCAGTTGGCCCTCCATTTATTCTACAGTCTTGTTGCCGTACTTCTCACCTGAATAATTTGAAATACAATTTTTGCACATACGATGACGACGAGGATACAAAATTAAAAAATATCTATGATACATTAAAAGTTGGTGTGGTGGTGGTACCACACAGCGAGCGTGTCACTTGTTGCACTTTTATTTCATAATTGGCAAAAATGACTGGTCTAAAAAGCAAATACTACATATGTACCTTCATTATTGGTGTGGTCACACTTGCCATTTTGCCATCAACACAAAAAACATGGTTTCCCTTCCTTCTTGCTTCAAAATTTCTCTGCTCACTCACTCATGCTGTGTTGTTGTAGAAGAAGAACAAGAAAAACTTTAATTGTTATCTTCATCGTCGACATAATATTTAGCAATTTTAGTAGATATCCACATTTTTGTATGTATGCATTGTGCATAAATGAAAAATGAACATGCACATATATTTATATACACAGGTACCTATTTTATAAAAACAGAGTCATTTCATTGTTTCAACTACAAATTTTCCCAGGACATTAGTAAATACTACCAAAAAACATCTTCATTATAATTGATACATAGCACTCACTACCATCACCACTACTAGTACAACTTTAGCTCACTTAAAAAATTTTGTTTGAAGGTTTCATGTTTATCAACCTTATCACGGTTTTTTCCTAATTTCAAAATTTAACAGCCCACCAACCAGCAGCATTATTCCAACAGTAAAAAAAACAAATAAGCGTTAGTAGTTAGTGGTATAATATGACGATGGTGAAGATGATGAGTAGTTTTATTGTTTGTGATATGCGTGCGAAATAGACATTTTCCATGGATGCATGCTTGATATCACATGTATGTATTTACATATGCACGCCTGAACGCTGAAAATTTTTAAGTCAAATGGAATAAAATTTCAGTTTCGTTGTTTTAAAATGTTTACGATCCTCTCAAATACTAGACATGAACATAACTAACAGTGTCAGAGTTTCAATGTTGAACGTGTCAAGTTTTTAGACTATTTAATCTCATTTTATTTGCGGAACGAAGGCTATGTCATGCCTAGCCTTTAGCTCAAAAGTTTTAAAATTAATAAAGATTGTAGAAAACAATCAATTTGAACAAGCACAAGGTATGCATGCTATAATAATAGTAATAATCATCATCATTATCTTTTTATAATGGTGATCTATGTACACATGATGATTGGTATGAACAGTTGCAAAATATTTTTTTGAAAATCCTGTAAGCTGTGTTTGTAATAACTTGATTTTATTTACTAATATTACAAAAATAGGGATCGTTCAAAATCATCGGGTCATCATCATGACTTGATGACGATGATTTCATTAAAATCCTACCATTAATTATACATATTTTATTAGACAACAACAAATATTAGGTGTGTTATTTGAATAGGTAGAGTCTACCTGGTAGACGTGTATGTTTACATATTAATACATGTGTAAAAGTTACCAATTATGCAAATCTAAATTTCACGATTTTTCTCTTCCTATTTATTAATGTTTTCCAACATCAAAACGCTGCGTGCACGTGATCATGGAGGGTGAGGAGGAACATGATCATCATCACATAGAGGAGGATGATAATATGATGATGAGAATAATAATGAATGATCCACTTGAAAATTACCAGTCTATCTTGCTACTCGACTCTATACTCTTTTCAGTTTTATCTAATCCAAGCTCACATAACAATTGTTATTGTTATTCGTGGTATTATTATTATTATTATTAACTCTTACATGCTTCCATCATATCATATCATCATGTAACGTGAGTGACGTGGTGATATCTCACGACCACTACACAATACACAACGCTGGATAGATGGGTTGAGACGTTGTGTTGAGAACGACGGCACCTGCGCTGATTTTTTTTCTTCTTTCGCGTGCAGAAACCGACAGGTTGAACTCACACAAGATGATATTTTTATGTGCAAATCTATAGGTATGTCTGATATATTGTTCGTCTTAAAAGGGAAAAAATACATAATAAGGTGGGAAATTTTCCCATAGTGATAATAATGTCAGATTCAAGCAGGATTCAGGATATGAAGGGCAAAGTACAATAATATGAAGCAGACATGCCTAGTGTTTCACTGACTTTGGCAGAATTCTGGAAGAATGGTATATTGTAGCAAAATATTTAAAGATAATTTATGCAACAAGGAGATCAGCGGAACTACATAACATTATTATAAATTGTCTGTGGAATGCTGAAAAGGAAAACTTTTGTAAATAAATAAATTAGGGTTTCTTTTTGCTGCTGGTTTTTAAGCATATCTCTTTCTTCTCATCTATAAACAAGCAAAATAGAATTCAATTTAGCTGAACGTTACAAAATTGATTGTGTTAGCTTAACAAATTACGGAAAAAATGAATAGGTAGGTATATAATCAAATATACTAGTTTCCCAGAAAGGTTCTCTAGAAAATATTCAACTTTAAATTTTAAATCTCGTTATTATTATTGTTTTTTATTTAAATACATCTACTACGCATTTAAATGCTTGATTTTTAATTCTACAAAAGGGATCAGCATTTTTTTAAAGAGAAAATTGACTTTACTTGCTTTTTTGTTTTGTATCTTGCTGAAGAGAACTCTACAGAAAAAAAAATAGTCTCAAGTGAAACTCTTTTTTTCTTTGTAAAGGTCACCTTGAAGTAAACTACAATACATTTTTCATACAAGCTTCCGCGAACAACCAAAATTCTTAATAAAAAAAGCACAAGATCAACTTTAATATATTTTCTCTCAAGATTTCATGATTTTCTCCGAAAATTGTGTATAGGTAGATATATATAAATGGGTATACCATGTATGATTGTTAAACAAAAGGGATTTCGTCTCCCTCCAATTACTAATGTCCAAACGAAAACTCCATTGAAATTATGCAAATAAATCAATATTAAGGTAAAAGATTATGCAGAGAGGTTAATTCCATCTTTATTATTGTTGATTGCCGATTGCTATATAAAAACCTGAAGTGTTCCAATCCATCCTTCAAGCTAACTCATCTTTAAAGTAATCATCATTATTATGAATAAATTGTACAACACAATTTTTTTCTTGAGTAGGTTAGGCCATTTCATAGATAATTATGTATGTATGAATTGTTAAATATTTCAATGAAACTTTTTTTTTACAACAAGGGTAGCGGTAGCATCAACAGCAACTTCCATTTACCTTGTTCATATAATTATTTTTAACCAGTTGTGTCGTTGTTGCCATGCTGAATTTACGTTCTTGAACTTGTTAAATCTTATAAATTGTACTCAGCATAGCAGCATCGATGGAGTTAAAACTTACGCGTTCTTCACTCAAGTTTTACCTGTCTTAATTAAGCCTGACGTCTTTCCGGTTTTTAAACATTTAACGCGCTTGCTTGGTGTATACTCTACACCTTAATTTAACACTTTCTTGTTTGATATACTCCCAATTTTTTATCTGTTTCCAACATATATGGTTGATATAAACACACACATTATACTAAATTGGTTTAGATATGTAGGTGGTTATGTCAGGTTCATTGAAAAAAATGTCCTCCATTGTCTGTCATCATGATATTAGTTCATTAGGTTGATTTGTTTGCTAATAACTTTAACTGTTTTAATATTAAGGAGAAGGTCAATAATACAAGAGGGTCTTTTATTAATACACCAGCATATCACCGTGAAATAATAAAACAAAAGATGCTAATTAGTTATTATATTCTTTCTATTGTTGTAAGTGTATCGTTCCCTTTTAATTATCGTAGCGGATAAATGCAAAAATTATCCCTTTAGGTAAGGTTGAAATTTATCCCATGACTGACTGATTACTATTTGAATTTAAAGTGCAGTATGACGCCATTTTACTCAGCTATATGCCCGGTAGGCCATTCGAAACATTCTTTGTAGTTTGGTTGAATAGGTAAGCAGACCAGGATTTCTTGTTTAATTTTTGATACTGGCAACAACTGGATATCGCCACCGTGATTCATTTTGTTTTATATTTCCTTCTAATGATGAAGATGATTATGAGGGAGACGTAGATGATGAGGCATAATTAGGCATTAAAATATATATTGCGTCCTCATACTATATAACACGATTGGTATGCACATGGAGATATGTGATTACTGGTTTGTGAATTTTGAATTGCAGGGACCATGTTATATCGATACCTATTTTCTTACATAACTACTTATGAGACTTTTGTCGACTTTTGTTCATTCGTCGTCCCGACTCGGCTGGAATAAAAAATGGGTAGTTCTTGAACGTAATATATGCGCATATCGTATCAATATAATGAATCTAAGATGATGACGATTTACAATTTACCTACATAGGAAAAATATAAAAATAGGTAATAAAATAACAAAAACGTAGCAAAAAAATGGAAGTCGTGAGATTTGAATGAAAATCTGGATGCCTAAATATTGTTTTTATGATGGTTGTGTAGAAACGATGGTGATATGCATCATGAATTATGATGATGATATTCTTGAGCATTGTACATTGGTCATATTCAACATTCATAAATAGTTAACAGGGAGCACCATAAAAAATTATTGAATGACATTTCGTCGCTGTTGTTGCATTTGAACAGATTCATTTTTGTTTGAACTGAGACGAGGGAGAAAAAACAACATATTATTGCGCTTGTTAGTGTGGCGTCATTCTTAAGCACAGTAAAGCAGTGATTGAATCTTTTTTTAAAGAGCTTTGAATAGAAGACGGAATTTGTAAACCTTTCATTCTTCGACTTCTTGTTCTGGGAATCTTGCATAAGTCATGGCGCTGATGATGATGATGATGATCTGTGGATGATGATTTGGTGAAAATTTTTGGTAAACTTTAAATAAAAAATGCAAGTTGGATTTGTGTATTTTTTTCCTCATCTCCGGCTTTTTTTGTTGCAAAAGTAGAGAATGCCATCATCACGATTCTTGTTATTGTGTGAGGCAGCTCGATACATTAATAATGTGATGTGTTTGAAATGCTTTTGTCATGGTTTATTTCAAATTTCAAGGTCACCTTTTCAAATGCGAAATAAGGAGTAAATATACTACTGCATAATACATTGGGTTTATGTCGTGTGGTAAAAATAGTACTTTTCCAGGCTTATCGGTGGAACCACCATCACCAAACAATGATTCATGAAAAAATAACAGTGGAAACGAATCAAATCGTGTCTTTATTCTCAAGTGCCTCCTTTGATGGGAGGAGTAGAATTTGATCTTAGTCATGATTGCCAGGAATTTCAGTGTTTTAAGTTACTCTTTTTATTATAGAAAAGTAGGAAACGAAATTAAGAGAAAAGACGTGCCTACATTTTGATCTTTGCATAAATAATATATTTCTTATAGGTAATTAGAATGACGGATCGATGATATAGTAAACAACGTCAAGTAACTTTATATTTTAATGAAGTTTGACTGAAAAAAATCTGCAATTTTATGGGGTCTCTAATTAGTTTATATTTTACGTATGAAAATGTAAAGGTGACCGTGAAAGTGAAAAGTGATAATGAACCTTATTCATTTCTTTGTTTATTTTTAGGATGAGCGAGGACGACTTCTCCGCAGAACCATTATGCGGTATACCATGCTATCCTACATTATTTGTCTGCAGAGAATAAGCTTTCGGGTGAAGAAACGATTCCCCACGATGCAACATTTGGTTGACACTGGTAAGCATAACAACTGATAACATTAATTACTACAATATTGTTTTCAATTGAGAGTTAATGACAAATACATTTTTGGTTTATTTTTAATCAGGGCTGATGACTGAAAGCGAGATGAAGATTTACGAAAAGATGGACCAAAAAGCTAAAGTGCTAAAATTTTGGATGCCAGTTGTTTGGGCTTCGAATCTGATCAATCGTGCGCGTCATGAGGGAAGGATTCAGTCTGATCACATGGTTCAAACCATAGTCACAGAGTTGTCGGATTTTCGAAGAAAGCTTGGTCGTATTATGGTTTTTGACAATGTCAGCGTGCCACTTGTTTACACGCAGGTGAGTCATTTTACGTTAAAATGTTGAACCAATTGATTGCTCACTTGAGACAAAATATTCAAATGTTAACAAATTTCATTAAAATATTCACCAACAGGTGGTCACTCTGGCTGTGTACACTTATTTTCTCGCTGCCCTCATCGGACGCCAATGGGTAACTCCACGGGAGGCAGAATTGATAGCGCTGGTGTATCCGGGATACAACTTAGACTTGTATTTCCCCATATTTTTATCATTGCAGGTATGCCACAATTAAAGTAAACTAAATTTACAAACATGTTTTTCTTTAAATTAAGGTTTATTATGTGAACATTTATTATTGTATTCCAGTTCATTTTCTACATTGGATGGTTGAAAGTTGCCGAAACGTTAATCAATCCTTTCGGTGAAGACGACGATGACTTTGAGCTCAATTGGCTTATTGATAGGCACATCAAAGTAAATTTGATTTTATGTACATTAATTTGTAATTTATATTATAACCCGAGTAATTCATTTAAGCACAACTTTCATTGATTTCATTCTAGGTGTCACGGCTTCGTTGAAAGTCAATCCAAATGAATCTGTATACGCTGACCTCAGCTCGGTTAAAAGACACAGTGCCATTCCCGATGATGTTTATGCTGAATACGTAAGTCATCACAACTTGAAAGTTAACCATACTTGGGCACTTGTTTGACGCTCTAAAAAACGATGAAATATCATTTATTTAACAGGAAAGCGTTGCTGAATCTCCATTGGCAGACGGAAGAAAAACATGGCTCCAGCGCCAGCTCTCCAGAGTGGAAAGTTTTCGTTCAACTTCCAGCTCTTCCAGTTTATTTGGTAGGAACAGGGCTAACTCTGCAGTGAATGGAGGCATTGGATTAGGTTATCATGGACATCATAGACCTTCCCTGTATGAAAGATTAATGAACAGGAGGTCGAGCAAAGATGCAAGACATTCTAGTAGAGCCATTCACCGACCATCTACAAACTCACTCAGTGTTCCAGAAAAGGGATTCCTTCCCAATTCTAGACCAAGAGTACCTACACCCGACGTCACAAAGGAAAACCAAATGCACCCATCACTCCAAATCACGGCAGCGTCGCCTCCACCAGCAACGAAGTTTATTGCAAAGACTCAATACACTAACGGGGATGGCTTGCCAACAGGAACGGCGAACCCTGGATATGGAGCCCCACCAGTAGTTACAGCTACTATGCAGCAGCAATCTGCGCCACTGTATGCTAAAAAGAATCAAAGTAACCATCATAACCATACTTAACGGGACTACACCCCTTAAGACATCAAACTACACCCAGCAGCCTCTTCCCGCAACACCTACAAACAACCATAATAATAATAATAATAATAACAATAATAATAACAACGTTCAGCAAAATAACGTTGTCACGTCGAAGGGAAGTCCTAGCCCTACACCCCCACCACCCTATGACCAAACTCATACAACATCCGCCGCAAACGCTGCGGCTGCTGCGATGATGTTGAGCACAATTGCGGAGAACGACTCGAGTCCTTATTCAACCAGTTCGACAGCTCATACCGCAACAGCGTACCCTACAACAACCTCTATATTTGGAAGAAAGCCTTCCCCTCCACCACAGGAGGAACTGCCTCCTATACCAACAGTTACAGTGTCAAGTGCTCATAGCAGTAAAAATAGCAGTTTGAAATCAGATCACACTTCCGGCAATCCCAGAGCAACTCCCCCAGACAGTTCCATATTTATCACAGATGTTGGTAATCCTCCAAATTCAATGTTGGGCCGGGTCAATGAAGGCTATGAAACGGACGAAGGGGACGACGGCCGACGATACATGACCATTGCGGAAGTGAACGAGTGTCGATCCGAACTGGAAAAGCAATTGGTGGTGCAACCATTAAGTACCCCAATTGTTCAAAAGGAGTCAACACAACGAAATCCCTCAGATGATCTGGTACCGCTTCCAGTTTCATCAACAACGACTTCTATGCCTATTAACATCCCCGCCCCATTTGCAGAAATAGCCCCTGTTCCAATGCGTCACGGACCCATTTCCATATTCCGACAAGATGCCGTTTGTCTACCGGATATGGGCCCAGAGTCCTCCTCCACCAGTGTTCAGCCCAACGACGACGCCACAGTATTCAAGGAAACCTCCCTATCAAATGAAATAATAACCATTCAGCACAAGCCTTCGAGTAAAGTAGAGCCAGATGAGGATGATGGCTACCACGAAAGAGTGTCGTATAGTGAGGATGACGAGGTTTCAAATCATAGTGACAAAGGGAGGGAAGGCTCTCCCACAAGCAATGCTACCTCATCAAGAAAAGTTTCCACGACGCATAGTCTACTCTCCAATGTAAGCTCCTCGTCGACAAGGGGGAATAGCTCTAATAATGATATGATAAGTAAGCACTCTCCCCTTCCCCCCATAGAAACAAGTAGTAGTTCTTCCTCTTCAAATAATCTGAAAGCCGACGACTTTTCCTTTCTGCATCACAGTAAAAATCATGGGGACACATTAAAAAGCAATGCAAGTGATAGTGATATTAGTCATATAAGTACTTTTAGTATTGATCAAAGTAGTCTTCCAGCTCCGACCAGACAGAAGCCAATCCGTAGAAGGAAAACTGATAATAATTTTGTGCCAAAAAATGAGGATGTAGAGGGGGGAGGTGCAAGTGGAGGTGGTAGTAGTAATAATGATGATGACAATGGGGAGGAGGAGGAGGAACCGGATGATAACGAAACTGGTTCGGAACAGGTGAGAGACAAGACTTCTAAAGGAGTTAAAGACTTTGAAGTTTTTGTATAACGGCTTGTTTATTTTGTATTTATTTAAATTTTAAAGAAACTGATTGTTATACTAAATATATTTGTTTCGTTTCGTGTTCTACTATTGACATGCTGTATAATATGTATAAGCACACCTGCTCCAGTATTGTTGCAATTGCATATCTTTTATTAAAATGTTATATTGCATTGCATGAAACATAATTTACTTTTTTGTTTATTTTTTAAATTTAAGACACACTATTTTACTGCATATGTTAAATTTTTTAAATAGTTTAATTATAATTTTTAATATTAACTTTATTTAGTAATAGTAAATCCAATTGATTGTGATTGTGTAAAGACTTTAATGGATTCCTTGACAAATGAATAAAAAATAAAACTTACGGACAGAGTAATAATTTAGCATAAACCATGAATCACTATCAACACTAAAACTAAAATATATTTAACAACAA
>JAITYZ010002673.1:0-14325 GCA_027744595.1 Paronellides praefectus
TTTTTTTTGTTCAGAGAGACGACGAAATAAAATCCAGTTATCATTATCATCTTATTCGTAAAAAAGCAAATGAACCGAACATGGAACGGCACAGCCAAAAATCAAAGGATAGTATTGGCCAGCAACGTCTAGACGATATTCAATACAACATTCTTTGTGCATGTCAAATAACACGTCTATGTCTGGTAAGATTTTTTTTCAAAAAATGATTTTACGTTCAGGATGTTCAATCAATAAAAGGAATCAAAATACCTAATTCGCATGCTTATCTATAAACCAATCTTTGATGCATGAACCGGTCCAGCAGTTCCAACTCCAACATCCGTGAAGTCAAGAAACCGTGCTAATAAAAATAATAATGACAAAAAATATGTAAATAGGCTTATTTTTGAGCATCTTACCCCATGAAGTGATATCCTCTTTCTATTATTCCTTTGAGCTTGCAGTCCTGAAGGCGAAATCGGGGTTAAGAGCGACAACGAATTGGTTTTCTGAATGAACCTAAAGGATTCGCTTCGATAAACCCGGTTATCCTCATTCCTTCGAAAAACAAAGTCACACCATTTTCTTGGTATTCCCCCCACCGCGTGAGTCAAATCATTTTTCCATTTTTGAATTTGCTGACCCCCACTGTAACCATGACCCCCGCTGGAGTTGTCTCCAGAGGCACGTTTATGAGCATTCCTGTTGGAATTTCTCGAGACAGCCAAACGTACAGGGTTGCAGGATGACTTATCATACGTGGTGCTCAGAGTATCAAAGTCATCAGCCGCCGCACTACTGGCACTGGCAGTTGTGTCTCCCAAGCTATTAGAGAAGCTTATCTGCGGATTAGAACGATACTGGTAGCCATACCGAGTTGTTCCTAGTGATGAACCACTACTACTCCCGTAAATTATGCTGGCATTATTGAAATCATAGCGATTAGGGATACCGTCGGGATAAACCTTGTCATCATCATTATTTTGGTGGGGATGATGATGATGCTGATGATGAAAATAGCGTTGGTAATTAGCCTCTCTTATAATATCTCGGTTGGCGTATATAACTCCATTATTATTTGGCGGTGGATACTCATGACTCCTCACCACTTTGGAATGTACCTTAGCATTTCTGCTGTTGTTATTATTTCCCTTGCCGCTTTTAATGAAAATGTTATTGGTGCTGCTTCGGGCAGGATTCCAGTTCCCATGAATGAAATTTGAGTTTGTGGCCGCCATTTCATTAGAATGCTGCGCTTCACGCAACCAGCTTTTCATACACTTTTTACATAATAATATGCATAATAATAACTATGGAAACAGTTTTCATTTACATTTTAAATAGATTATATATATACAATTCCCTCCCTCATTTTTTATGTTACGCAAAAAGTTTCAGAGAGAAAAAAAAATCTTGCCATTTTTGCAGCATTTTTATCCATGTTCTCACCCAATAATATTACCACCTAAGGCATCAACACAGAGCGTCTCCTTAAAAATGTGCAATAAAAAACGTATAAAATGCGAGGTGGTGAGGATGATTAAATGTAATTTCCCAGCGTATCATCGTTAAAAAAAATTGAAAATGTGAAACAAGCTGGATATAATCTTTATCTACTTCACAAAAAGTCTTTCTTATTTCTACTAAGTTTTACTATAGAAGCTAGTTACCTACATTTAAATACATGTTTTCATTAAAATATACCAACAGCAAAATAACAAATTCCCACGGATGATGGTTTACCAGTTACCACCAGACCGGACTACATTTAAGGGAAATGCGATAAAAATCTGTGCAAAATTTTTAGATTTTATTTTTCAAATTCAGTAAAAAGTTTTATAATAATATAGTAAGATACTGATTTAAAAGACGAGAAAGTATCTGTAAGCCCATTTCGTTTTTTCTTCGTTAAACCACCCTGTATATTGTACATCTCAATCTTACAGTCAATTATGCTAGCTGTTTTTTTGTTCTTTGTATCACGATCACATTTAAAGTACATTACATTTTAATATTGTTCATGACGCTGATGATGCGATAATTGTGTCGTCGTCGTCGTTGTTGTTGCTATCATCTTTTGCTTTTCCCTTTCATCCTTTAAAAAAATTCTTTTAATAAAAATGTCTTTTAGAAGTTTAGTATTTTTACAAGTAGCTTTATAACGCAAGTAGTTAGATAGAGCAGAGGACATATTTTTATTTTTATCTCTTTTAAAGCGAAAGATAAAAATCACTGGGAAACGCACACACACACACACACACAGGTATACACACACTTGACTTTTTTTTATTATAATAAAAAAACTAGATTGGTTGAGAGAGATTCAAATTCACAAAGAAATAAATCATAAACTTAAGTAAATCGTGTGTATGCCTGCCAAAACAACAATAATGATGATGATGATAACGATGATAATTTGAAAGATATAATATTACAGAGGCAATAACATCATCATAATATATTAGAGAACTTTAGTTAAATAAGTAGCTTTTTTAGCAGTGTACTGTGCACTTCACAGTCGTCAGCAGAGAGAAGTCCCCTCGAAAAGTTAAAAAAAAACTTGTATGACCGCTTGTTTCTTTCACTATCAAAATACATAATCACATTACAACAAAGTTAACACAAATTCAAGCAGTGAAGGGCCCATCATCAATATTGGTCATTGTCACATGCAATAATAACAATAATAAAATTGTATTTTATATATAGTTTGTATGTATAATGGCCATACTCACTTTGAGAATAACCGATTTTATTTAAAGGAAAAAGGAAAAGTCGAAATCGTTTTGTAGTGTTGTGATCATAAATATTTAAATAAATAGATGCACTGCCAATTTTCTGGTAGTAAAATTGATAACGACAGTTGACAGCAGCGTAACGTAGTATTTATATATACGTGTTATGCTGAGGGTGACGCCATCATCACCGCCGCTGCCGACAAAAGGTATTTTGATAAGTGGATAAATTATGTTGATTTAAAAAAATAGTAATAATAATTTATGGCACTGTGACATTTAACAAAAGGCTTTTAAGGAGAAATCATCAATGATTTCATAATAAAGTTGTTGAAAAGTTATTAGAATTAATGAAATATGCATAGTTTTTAAAATCAAGAGATTTATAATCGCACTTTTATTTAGCCCCGTATTTACATACGATCGAAAGTAAAAATAGAGTTTCTCGATGGATGATGATGTTGACTAGCATGTCGTGTATATTCATTCATGTGAGCACTTCACTAATGATTTTACTAAGTCACTTGACATTGACTATGAGTTTATATATAAATTTTGAAAAGAAAAATAGTAAATGTTTAGCTATATGGTCACGAGTCACAAAAAATATTTCAAAGAAAATTCGTTGTCGTGCTTGCGGCAATTTCACTGTCAAACACTTTTAAACACTGTCAAGTTAAAGTGATTGGAGAAAACCACAAGAACATTAAACATGAAACACGCACGCACACAAAAATGAGTTTTTCCAAATGTTTTATTCATAAGCAATACATATGTACGTTTTTTTTAAATATAAGAGTTATGCATGCACAAATTCTCTCAAAAAGTTAAAGAATCGGATAAAAAAATATTAAATATCACACGACAAAAATAAGAGAAAACGAGAGGTGATTCTAACATTTCTTTATTAAACGAGCGTTAGAATAGGATGAGCGTGTGCCATCCATTGAAGAATCTTGCATATATCTGTCACTTAATTAAAGACAACTCAATTGTCTTATTTAATTGCACAGTATTGAGCGCTTTTTCAATTGCTTCGAAACCATAACGAACCACAGATCAGATCAATTCTCTCCAAAAAAAAAGTCACCACAAGTGTAATTTTTTTATATTAAAAAAGGAAGACACATGAAAACTGCATTTTTTAGAGTAATAAAAGTGACCAAATCTATGCTGCTCTCACGCAAAGCTGAATCAGAAGAACAAAGACAGATCGAGAGTAGCAGTATGCGTAGCCACCAATGTCCACGTGCTTGCAGTAGTAGTACAGATAATTTTGCTTTCTTGGGAGGAGAACATATTATATGTATGGGAATGAATGGTCGTCGTCATCTCACTTCCCAAACAACTTTGAAGTACTTCGTTGATCAACTTCTTACCAACGACTGACCACTGTGGGCATTGTGTTGACGATGAAAATGCAAAATCACAAAGTCATGCAACAACAGACAACAACGTAAGATTGAAAAGTAAGTGTGACAGGTGCGCCTCCTTATAGCTCTGATGTAGCTTGTAAAATGTTGATGCGAGTTCTTGCGTGTAATAATCATGTATCCAATCATTATGCATTATTATATATTGCACATTTTTTAGCGGCCTCAACGCATACAAAATAGTTTTTCATTCTTTAGTTTAACCAAACACCTTTTACAATTAGTAGCTCACAATCACTCAAAATATCAGTCAGATGAAATCGAGAGTGAGGAGAAACATATAATGCACGTATTTGAAACAATGTACGGACAGTGAACATGCATTTTAGATGAACTCTGGAAATGATCTGGAAAATGACAAAAATGATGCAGAAATAAAAACATTAAATCATCCATTCAACTTTTAAGGTATTCATGTACGAAGTTGCGAAATTGGTATTCTCATATATTTTCAATATTTTTTGTACGTTTGCATGTTTTTAAGGTTAAAAACGTTAACAATCGAATAAATATTACTCTATTCTATTTCATTTATGTACCATTCTTGCTTTACAAAAAAAAATATTATTTGTAATACGCGTTTACCCTACTACTTATGAAGTAACAACAATTATAATAACCAGCCTCAAATATAATTACACAGATACAGTTAAAGTACGATTGACCGAGTTATATTTTCATCAAATAATTATTGTGGGTTCCTGTGCCTTTCTTAAAATGAATTTTGAATTTAGGGGGCCCTGAATGAAATCGTCTAGAAAACTACTTTATGACTTATCGCTTGTTTGTTTTATTAATTTGCAGGTGGATGCGATGAAGATGATGATGATGCGTAATACAGAAGCCAGTATTCCTCAATTTTCTCAAACTCACCAATCTCTTGAGTTACAATAAGTAATAAATATTTTATAAATTACAAAACATACTGGCGGATCTGTAACAAACAGTTCAAAGAATATTAGTTCAGTACTTAATAAGGTCAATTAAATTAGTTCAGGCGCAAGTTAGATCTTTGGGGACATTAGTTCATTCAATGAACTTCATTGACTGCATTTTCAGTCCTCAAATCAAGCTCAAGTCAAAAGATGCCACCACAATGAGAGCATTTATTTCTCTGATTTTTAAAATTATTTCCTTGCCTTCATTTGAAATAAAAAATGGGAACAAAAATCTAATACCTAAAATATATTTGCAGAATGAAGGATGTGGATGGAATCGTATATGTTTGTACTAAAAGTGATTAGTAAAATATACAATTCAACAATAATAAGTGTGTTTTACGTATCTCATAAATTATTAAATCGAATATCATCACGAAACTACCTGTTCTCTGAACTGATTTAATTGGGCTAACCAAATTATGAAGTAATGTTCTTTGACCTTTTTCGTAACTCAAAATCGGAAATTAAATTATTAGAGCACAAGAACCTCGTTATAAATTAATTAATTAAGCCAATTAGAGTTAAAAATGTTGATTTCTTGAAGGTGAATTACCACAAAACCTCTTAATCTCTAATTATTTTTCTGAATTTGTTCCAACGAGAAAAGTACATTATTTCCTGGATCTACCCACTACGAACTATGGTACAATTTACGTTGACGAAATTACCTTTAAGTTTAATGCGTCTGTTACCATATTTAAAAACTATAGTCTGCTGACACATGTTGTTTTGTCCCGAGAACCTCCAATTAAAATTGTTGTAAAAATAGAAAACCTTGAGACTTGAGACCACAATCCCTTGAAGCTATTTATAAGTTATGAGCAGTTGACTCAATTCTGTACACTCATACTTTCTGTATAAATAATGATTAGAAAACCATTAAAGTTGTAGATCAAATTGAAACGCCATGCTATCTATGTTATTATATAATGCTTATTTTCTGCCAGAATAAGTATTGAGAACACCTGTATTTGTCATTGTTTTGTGGTTGTGTTAACTGAGCACTGTTACATACTGATCTATAAAATGAATATTATGACGTTTTACATTATGCAATTCTATGTTAACAGTAAACAAAATTTGTTGACTATTAAAGTACTATATATATTGCTCAATAGAAATACTATGGGTAGGATGGAAATGTGTATAAGCAGATTCTAAATGTTATTAAAACCAAGATACTGATTGAGCACCGTGTTTGTTTTTACTAAAAAAAATGCAGCAATATTCGGCAAATCTCTTTTGAGAAGCTATGCCCTACGAGGAACATGTTTATTCAAGAAACGTATTGTTCTGTAATACCAAAATTCAACAAGAACTATTGGTAGATCAGGCTAACTAACGGCATTTTTTTAAATACTAAACCGTAAAATCGTAATGTCTCATGTAATTTAAATCGGAAGATTTTCTAGGTAAAGAGAAGACGCAAAAGTGTTTCAGCTTAGCTTAAAATAAAAAAAACTATTTTTATCTAAAACATAATATATGTAATGCATACAAATGGCTATTATAAATGCGGCTATTATTATTGCGGTTTGTTTGACTTTTTTCGCTTTAAATCGTAAGTCAGATTCCCATTCAGGCAAGTAGTTTTGTATTATGCGGTAGTAGTAATATTCAATGTCGATCTGAACATACAAAAACAACCAATATGATTCCATGCACACAACAACGGTACGTCATTGCTTGGCAAAACCAGGAAGATTTCTTCACAGATAGAAGTACACACGAATTCTGCTTAGTCCCAGCTCGCTAGTACAAGATCGCTTAGTGCTCCCTTCAATCTCCACCTCGTTATTGCTTAGTATTGTCCGCTATTGTTGTAAAGTCGCTTAGTTTGGATTCAAAGTCTAGGCTACCCGCGCCAATAACAGATTGGAAATTTAAGTCCCCCTTCAAAAGGTTAACATCACAAAAAAAAACACAAAGTCAACATGTAGTAAACTAAATTGCTATTATTGAAATTACAAAAACATAATAATATTTTGACTTACATCTGACATTGGTTCAGTGGAGTTACTACGAATCGCTTCATTTCCATTAAATAAACTACCCATTGAAAAGTCCATGCCCTAAAACGTAATTAATCAATATTATAATCTGCTTATAAACTGATAAATACAAATACTAGAAACAAAATGAATGCTTAAAATTACTCATACTTCATTCATGGCGTTCCACGCTTCCATTGACGTTAGCGTAAGCTTATCCGGACTATCTATTGTCAATGACGTATCATCATTACTACAACCAGACCGTTTCTTTGGCGTGTCCAGCAACGGCGGGTCTCTAGCGTTCTTCCTGCTCGTCTCATCAATAATACCACAAACCCTTACTTAAATTAACACTTGAGTTGGAACACTCTAACTCGTCAAATCTCAACTCACTGGCAGTAAACCTAGTTGACTCCGGAATTGATATGTCCATGAACGAGGATAACGAGAAATTGTCCAGTGTTTCTTCAAATCCCAGTGGATTTGTCGATGATGAAGATTTATCCGTGCCCTCCACAGAGACACTATCTTCACCACCACTGCTCTTTAAAGGATTTGTAGTAGCACCAGGGGTAGAAATAACAGAAGCAACCCCGCCAGATATTAAAGAGGAAGAGGTAACAACCGTTTTTTCACTTGTGGCTGATGTTGTTGCTAGAGTTGGCGAGACTGTTATTGTTGTAGATAAAATGGAAGAGACAGCGATAGGGACTGCCGTGAGAGGCGCAGCAGAGACCAAGGTTGTTGTTGTATGAGTTCCATCCAAATCAGTACTGGAAACCGTCACAGGAAGAGACAAGCTATCAGTCGACACGGGAACTACACTAAGACCAGTCGCCACCACAGGGGGAAGTGCTATCAGGGTGGCCATTTGGCTAGTATCTGGCTTTGGAAGGAGAGGGAGCATTCGGGGGATTATGAAACGTTGTTTCCAAGCAGGTCTTCTGCCTATCCTTCTGTTTCCCTTGGGTAGATCCAGGAAAGGCTTCGGCACGTTGAGTTTCGCTGAGCCATCTTCGTTTGTACTTCGATCGTCACCACCACCGCTGGTGGGAACTGGAGGTTTCATGAGAATAGGTACATCTGCAGGGCGTCGGAATTTTGGTTCGTGAGTATTCTTCTGAGATGATAAGGCAGTTGGAGATGAGTCCAGCATTGAAGTAGTAGCGCTGACTGTACAAGTTTGCGGGATTGTTACGAAGGAGGTCGTTTCTGTTGCTATTCCGGCAAACATTGCAGGCTCACCAACTATTACTGTAGCAGCTACTTGATTTATAGCACCTGACTGATGCACTATTGTCGTGGAATTAATAGGATCTGGCGGAGGTAGTATAATTGTTTTAATATTTGCGCCTCCAACTCGAATAAAATTGCTATCCAAATCCGCAGTAGCAGAACAATTGGTTACAGAGGTGGCGGTCAGCGTAGTTATATCGATAAGATTGCCACCTGAGGGTAGCTGGGGGGCTGCTATGATTTGTTGAATTGGATTATTCAGGGTCGAATTTGAAGAGGTAGGCTCTGCTGATGAGGGACAAGAAGTAATAATACTACAATCGGTAGAAAGAAGCAATCCTTGAGTTGAAGTGGACTCATCCTTCTTCTCCAATTCTTCTACCATCACCGTTTGGGTTTCTTGGTTCTCCTGATGTTTTGGACTTAATGACTTGGATGATAATGATGTATCCGCGGTATCAGTCGCTGTACAAGAGTCAGTCGTATTGAATACCGCGTGTAATGTAATTTTGTTATCGTCGGACAAGTTATCTAAACTAATGTTATTATTATTGCTATTTTGGAACTGTGCAGCAGAACAAGTCGTGATCACCCGAGGTGGACTGCCATCAACTTGAATATTATTACTGGAACTAGATTCTTTGCATGGGCTATCTTTCACAGAGATTCCAGGATTGCTAGTGCTAGTAGGGGTCGTGGAAGAACAACCCACATTAAAAGGAAGTTCAGAGCTATCCGTACTGCTAGGAGATTCTGTCTTGTTTTGGCTACCACAACACTTTGCACAAATTGCTACTGGAGTTCCGATACAGGTATTTGGAATGAAAGTGCTTGCTGTTACTGGGTTTGGCGTGGTTTGTTGAGTGGTGCTGGTTTTGGCCCTATTCGACTTTTTCTTCTTAAGCTGCCTTGCAATGTTTACCAATTTATCGACAAGACTGCGAGCTCGCTCTTCTCGCAGCTTATCTTCTTCACATTTGTCCCAGGTGTATTCAAAACAGAGTTTATCTGCTTTTCCCAACATCAAATAGATTTCCCCCAAGGTCAATGTTCCGGCCTCATCCGCATTCCATCCCCGGGCAACGGCCTCGGAATCCAAGACTTGGCATTTAATACTTTCTTCGGATTCCAAGGCCCTTTTAAGAGCACTGCACGTACACTGTTTGTCGGGCTGCTTCTCTCCATTCTCCTCTCCTTCAACCGATGAAGATTTACAGTTACATGCGGCACAAGTGCTTTGCAGTTTGTCTTCCTTTAAATCTTGGTCATGAAAGCCTGGCACATCATCCATGCAATCTTCATCGCACGTATTCTCATCGCATTCAGTGGGGGAAGGAGCATTCTCGTCAAATCCATAGTCGGTCTCGCCTGCATCCGTTTCCGCGGCAGCATTTGCGTTTTCTTCGTGCACCGACCAATGAGCCCCATTATCTGGAGGAAACCCGTTTGAGTTATCTTGTTCAGCACAAAATTCTAATAGCCTCATTCCATTCCTAACACTGTTTCCCACAGGTCCACTCACTCCACATTGTGGAAATTTATCTCGCCGAAGCGTAATTCTAAACTGATTTTCAACAGGAAGAGCTTCACAACCGTCAACATCACTAACATCAGCATCAGCAGCCAGATAATCAGCATCTCTGTGGTTGATGCTCGGGCCACCACTAGAACACAGTAATGCGGAATCACCAGATTCCAAAATTTTTGGTTTGCGCTTAAACTTTTTTGAGACCAAGGAAGAGTCCTGTTTTCGGTCTTGAGACAGACAATTTTGCACATAAGAACTGAGACTAATTTTTGTTGCACTAGTCACTTCCGAAAATTTAAATACGGGAACGCTGAGATCACGGCTCTCCACTGGAAAAAATCTTAGTCTGGTACGGGGCCTTCCGAAGACGGTCAATGAGAATTCCTCTTTCTGCAAACATTTATTAATCAGGTACATTTAAAAGCTATCTGACACTATATATACACATATATATATTAAAAAGTTTAAAAAAATTAATACCAGTCGATTCTGGTCTGTTTTCCACCGCTCTTCAAAATATATTATCAAAGAAGCTAAAGTACGCTGCAAGGGCACATAAACCTTCACACGTGGATTATGAGACACACGTTGTACTGAATTCCAAGTATTACCGTCATGCGGCGCAAGTTCGACACAAAGCTTACAAGGAACTCGAATGTGATCAATGTCATCAAGCTGGTTTAACTTCTTTAAAGCTCTACACACAGGAGTTTTAATTCGGAAGGTTTTTCCACGAACTTTTATGGTTGTTGTGCCCTTTTTCACAAGTTCTGACAGCTTCACAGCTGTCTTTTGGGTTAAAACTCGTTGTTTTTTACGTAATTCGCCATAATTTACTAATCCGTAGAGTTCTTGGTATGCTTTCTTCATGTCTGTAAAAGAATCAAATCAAATTATTAGATAAAATAAACTCTGGATATAAGTTGAATTTTTTTAGTGAGCCAACCTTTAGGGAAAGTTAAATATTTTGAAATTTTATTCCAAGTTCGGTAATAGAAATGGCGAACTTGATCCTTGTTCTTTGGAACAGTTAGGGAACACGATCCCTTACTCCTTGGCTTTAATTTAGACGCTAAGTAATTTTGAACTGCGTCGAAATCTTTTCCGAATTCATTTAGGGCCTCAAAGAACAATTGTTTATCCTCTTGACTCCACAACTCCCAAGTCCTTTTCTTCTTCTTTTCCACACCGGGAATATTGATAGATTGAGAGATAAAGGTGCATTCAAGTGGATAAACCTCAGCGCTTTCTTCTCCACCAATTGTGGCAATTTTGATAGTACTCTGGCATGGAACAGCAACTGTGGCGGTGCACGTGGAATCTGCGACAGTTTGCTTACTAGGCGAAGATTCCCGTCGTAGCTTTTCCTGCACACGGGCACTGTATCGTATCCCTACAAAATTGTCATTAAGAAATTAATTTACAAGCGACCATTTTTTAAATATTTCTTAAATGATTAGTTTTGAAATAAATAATAATTACCGTTAGCATTATTCCCTTTCTGCACCGCATTAGAGTCTCCATCCATTTCTTCCTGGCTATCCCCATCGTCACTAGAACACAAACATGACAAGTTTTTTTAAAAGAATTTCTCACTGTAACTGTATAATCGTTTTTTGTTGTTGTAGTGCAAATTTTGATGTTTACCTTTTCTTAGAACAATCATCATACTTTGAAAAGCTGCCACTACGTTTTCGTTTTCCCATCCTCTTCTCTGCCTACACAATACAAGGGGTACTGGTGTTTACATGTCCTCCCTAACCCACCGTCATTCTTTAAAAAAGTTCTTTTAAATATTTCTTCCATCTGCAAAATTCATTTGATGGAAGTTCTCTTCTCTATTAAATCCAAATTCCACAGCATTCAGTATCTTCTTTTCAGGACAACGACTGTACTTTTTCAACTTGAAAAGTTCTGCAAATTGGCAAAATGTAAAAACAATCCTATTAACATTTATGTATCTAAACACAAAAGATTTCATCAAAATTACTTCACATTAAATATCTTAGAATAATAACGTGGCAAAAAGACGGAATTTCCGAAATTATGTTTTGCTAACCAAAGCTAAATCCACGAATACTCCACGAGTAAACCTTTAAACAAGTACGAAAGCACCTTCAAACTTGTCTGGAAACAATCAGACATCCACCGCAAGCTCCTCCTCCAAATTCATTATCATTCTCTTTCAATTTAATTTCAAATCCTTAAAAGTGCACTTACATAAAACGAGTCAACGACAAAACAATGATCTCAACTATCAACAACAACAACATCAACAGTTTTTCCTTCACTTTTAACTTTATTCCCACTAGTTAACTTTACTGATCCACAGTCAAAAAGGACAGCTGACCTTAAAAAGTGACTATTTATATTTTGTAATTGACCCAAAAATCTGTTAAAAATCTTGTTGAAAAGAAAGAATGTTCACTGCAAAGCAACTGCGCACGTATATAATACCATGTAGATCATTTCAGTCAACATTTTGTGAGCTATTATTATTATTTTGCTGCAGCATCAAAACACAGAGAAGCTGTGTGTGAGGGAGAAAAACAGACCCAAAACATCACAGTTCACATCACAGGCAAAGCTTCTCAAGCAGCAGCAGCAGCAACAGCAGAGCAGACCGAGTGAAAAAACAAACTTGCTCCTCCTGCTTATCATCAATAACATCTCATCCCAGCAGCAGCAGCTTCAGGTTTGTTTTCATCGTCAAACTATGTACATAATATTTGTTTTTTTGTTTTTACACACTCGTTTGCTTGCACTTGAAAGAGAGTGCATTGGTATTGCTAGTGAGTGAGCTTTACAACTTTCCTTTCCTTTCTCTTCTCCGTTTTATTAGTGAGTTACATAATAATAATATGGCATCATATATCAACTCTCATCTGTTTTGGGGCATCGTCAAAAATTGTGGCGCCCAAGATCACATTTTGGTTTTCGTAGCCAATAATGTTAGCTCTTCGGAACCTTTCCCTCTTTCATTGTTTACATTTGCATTTGACGAATGAAAAACCATAAACCATATTGGGAAAATACTTTGTTGGAAAAAAATAGAAAGTTCGCTGGTCATATTATAGAAAAAGATAGAAATATTCCAGGTCATGTAAATGGTTGTGGTTGTGAAGTTTATATATTTTTTCAGTTGACCTTTTTCAATTTCATTTCATTAGTGTAATTTACCTTAGTTGAAGTAAAAAACCCTTAGTGATTAGCTAAATGACTAATTAAGTGGCAGTATATACGTTTGTTGGTGGTGGCAGCGCTAATCCATCAGCCTTACTTCAACAGCTAAAATGCGGTGTTCTTACAAATATACAAATTAAGGTCGAATCATAAAAATAAACTCATGTAAAGCTGTGTGTATTCCTGTTCTTAACGAGTTCAGGTCTTGAACCTCATTATATGTACTGGTCTTTGGTACACGGAGAAAGTTCAAGTTTCCGCTATTTTCCAGACAAAAGGGGTACATTATTAAATTGAACATGAGTTCCTTATGTTACTCAATCAGACATTTCGAATGATTCAACACAAGGTTATGTCTATGTTATAATAAGGGGAAAAATATCTCCAGTTCCCCTAATAGAAGGTTCTTTTGACCTGATCTTCAAAACTCGTCCTCCGAGCTACTTTCCTTTGGACACAAACAAAAAACAAATTAACAGAATCAAAAAAATCCTTCTAAGTTTCCGACACCAGAGTGAGAATACGAAATGATAACGCACCGCCAACCGCTGAATACGGCTGAATAATTCATAAACATTTTTTGTTCATTTTTATTGTTCACAATGTGAACTTCACATTCACATATATATTTATGTGCGACATCGTACCAAATATATATTCTAAATATTTCCAATGCTGGCTGGCTAACAAAATCCATTTCAATTTTTCTTGTATGTAGATTATGGAAAACATGAACGAACTATTTTGAGGAGCCCGCAAACAAATGGTAAATATTGTTACAGGTATAGGTAATACTATAATTTATAACTTGTAAAACATACCATTCACAGTAAGTCATCATTGCAAATACGATAAAATACAAATTTAATAAACCACCGGCAAGCAAGGAATATTATTTTTACTCAAAATTTTGGAGCTTGTGTTTATGAAAAAATATAGTTCAGCTTATGTCAAAATCAAAACCATTGACCGATGCACAAAATCGTGGAACCAATAAAATAATATACAATTAAAAGAATAAAGTTGGATTTTTAGGGTTTTGTTACTGTTGCTTACGGTTTGTTTGTGCTGTAACGCTAAAATTAATATTTTAAAATTATTATGGTTGGTGGGTGGGCGTGCCCATCATTGTTAGCACCTTTAATTTTATATATATAGATATTTAAAATATGAAACATACTGATTCATAATAATATACAAAGATGCAAACTTTACTCCCCTATAAACTTTACTCCACTCTTAGCTTGATGATGAAGTTGTTAGTTTTTAATATATATACTAATAGTAATTCAA
>JAITYZ010002674.1:0-53578 GCA_027744595.1 Paronellides praefectus
TAATAATATTTGTGCATTTCCAAAAAATGCCTTATTTTTGCGCCGGGAAATTTTTTGCCTTAATTTTGGATACCGGGAAGAAAAAGGTTTTTCCACCCCCGCTCTTTAGTTTTATAATTCATGGCGGTATTCATTTTGCCATATTTATTTTGTAGCGTTACGTGTTCACTGTAAACAACACAGACAAACAATACATGTACACACAAACTTGGGCTTGCTAACGGAGTATGCAAGTATTGCGTAAACAACAGCTCTGAAATTGAAGTAAGTTAAATACATAATACGTAAGTTTGAACGTAAGCGGCAAGGAGCACGGACTAATAATGTGGTATAAAATGTGTAATTATTTACTCCCGCTCCTTTTGCTAATACCCTGAAATGATACTTGTTTTGCTGTCTCTTCCTGAAAACTCGTTTTTCGCTCCGATCGTAAATTACATTGGAACCTGCAGCAGTCAACCGACAAAATACTCAACTGCTGCTTTTATATTTCTCTTTTCTCGTGACCACCATACAACCAACAACAGAGCAGAGAGTTGACTAGACAAAAGACAGAAGGAGAGAGAGAGAAAGGGACACATTTTTTGCATAGCTTTAATGGCAGGAGTAGAGCGAGGAGCAGCAGCAGCAGAATGAAATGAGTTGTGCTCTAGAGAATTGCCAATTGCTCCTCTCTCTCTCTCTCACACACACACATGTACGGTTGTGGTCCTTGGCAGAGAAATGTTGCACTTATCACACGAATAAAATGTGGTATGCTCTTCTTCTTGTCCTCTTCCTCCTCCTTATCTTCCTTTTTCCCTTTGTCGTCCTTAATAGGTTCACAGGGAAACATTCTAAGGACATGGATCATCGTCATTATGATCTCCCTCTCTTTCCCTCTCAGTCATTGTCAACCTGTCTCTCTCTCTCTCTCCCTTTCTTTCTTTGCCGTTGGCCATTTGCGCAAATAACTTGAACTCTTCTTCTTCGTCTTCCTCTTTTTTTGGGCGACTCTAACATCCCATCACAGCATGCGACCTCCATTTATTCACATAACAATTTCAAAAATTACTTTTCTCCTTTTCATCCTACCTTTCTTCAAGGAAGCAGATAATAATAATAATAATAATGCAAATGGAAAGGATGGAAGCAGATGGTTATGATAAAATATTCATATCATATCATCACACAAGAAAAAATTGCACATTTAAGTACACTTTTTTCCCTTCTTCTTCTTCTTCTTCTTATTATTATTACAGATGTACATTTAAATACATGAAAGTACATTCATTCATTAAAGTGGTACTAGTCATTTCGATTCATTATGGTTTCTAAGAGAGTGCTCTCTTTCTCTCTGCATTCTCTCCCTTCAAAAAAAATTTCAAATGTTTTTTATGCGAAAACATAATAATATCAATTCAACATAACATTCCAAGTTATATTTGCGTAATGCACTTTTTAGAGTACTCTTTAGTAGACTTGTACAAACTCCTATTTATATTCTTGCCATAATAAATATATGCAGCTGCATCCTTTTCTTTTTTCCTTATTTGCAGAGCATTTTTTAAGAGTCCGGGAAAACTGGGAGTTCATTTTATGGAAAAGTTTATTTTTTGCAATGCAACGTTTAATGGCAGAGTTTTTAGTTCTGCTCTAAAAATAATGTCACTTAATGTCTAGCTTAAACAATTTTTTTACTCTAGGGATTCAGAAATGCTAGAATAAAAAATTATCCTTTTTTCTCTCCATCTCTCTCCAAAGCTTGCACACTTTGATCAGCAGAATGAATATAAAGTAATGCTCCATTAAAATAATTATCGTAGTCAACAAAGAGGAAAGGGAAGTAACGTAACAAGAATATTTTGAACAAGAAAAGTTTTTTTTTAAAGAAATGGAATGCGAGTGTATAATATGATGTTTGAATTGTTGGGATGATGATATATTTACAAGGGAATTGGAGTAGTAAAAGTAGACATTAATTTTATTATTCGCTAATTTCCACACCCTAAGCCTCTACTTTGCCTGCCTTGTTATCGGTTTTATCACAGCAGCAGTAGCAGCGGCAGCAACAAAAAACAAGAAAGATTATACCCAAACGTCTCTTTTTACAACATCAAAAACAACAAGTAGTAATTTTGAAAAGCGTAGTGTAAAACCAACCCAACAACAATTCCATAGTAATTCATCTCCCCCTCTCCCTCCCTCCCTCCCTCTCTCCCTCTCTCAGTCATTCAGATGGGACCTATTGATGGGATTTTAATACCAGTCAACCAACTCATCTTAAAAGTTTTGTTAAAACGTCAGAGGGAAATATGTGGGAAATGTGTAAAGCAAGCATGGGAAATCTCACCCTACCACACAGCTTCTGCTTCTACTGCTGCTGCTGGTGAAAGCGGGCTGGATTTGTCGGAAATCTAATATCCGGACTTGCTCTCCTTCTAACAAACATATCCACACATACACACACGCACAAGAATTTTCACACAATGTTAAAACAAGCGTTCATTTTTTTGAGAGTATAGAAGGTTTAGTAAAGCGATATTTTATAGTATAGACCAAAAGCGTTCATACCTACTAATATTTAATATGTATATGAGAACAGGTAATGCGTCACACACATCATCACCACTACACCACCACTGCCGCTTTTCACTCCACACTCCACTCCTCTTTCTTTTCCCTTTAAAAGAAGAAAACTTGTTTCTAGTCATCAATCTTCGTTAAATTCTCTGGAAAGTGAATAGAAGAAGTGAGGGAGCCAGGAAAAAAGGAACAAGAAAATATTCTACGCTTTTAAAGCACTTGTGTGCCGGTGTGTGTGGCATAGCTGCTATACTTATATATCATATCGTTATATATATTATTTATATATATGTGCTTCCTACTAAAAATAATAATAACATGAAGAGAGGGAAAAGAAACAAAAAATTACAGCTTGGCTGCTACTTCAAATCAAGCCATAACTCTTTTTTTCTCGTTCTCTCTGGAAACCTGAGTAATTGGTAAGATGATAATGACGACAAGGGAGTATAAATGGAAGGATGCCTAAAAAAGAAGAAAAAATTGGTATAAAAATTTATAAGAAAGTATATTTTACAACAAATTTTGCAACACATAATAATATACAACCTCTCAACTTGTTAAAGAGCATGCTTCACTGTCCACACAATCATTGGCATCATCATCATCATCCTCATCACACTTCAGCTCCAACAGCTTTTTTTTTGTTCCAAGTTATCCGGATTGAGCATCTCTTTTTATTTTGCACAAGAAAGCAATTTCAAGATACAGCACGGCAATATATTAATGTGCATTTAGGATATTAGCAAATTCCACCGTGTATTAATATGACATGGGTAATCATCGTGAGACTAACAAGATATTATGCAACGTTTGCGGAAATTGCGGAGGAAAGTGTTTAGATCAAGTCTTTAAAAAATAGATATATCCGCGATGATGATGATGTAATGTGCATTTACGTCTTTTAATAATAATGTATTGAATATGTAATAGCATACCATTAGCTTCTACAATAATGGGATGCATTTCCATACATGAAATTGAGATTAGCTTGTGTACAAAATGAAAAATAATATATTCGGATGCGGATTCAATCTAATGATTGGTTTGGAATTATATTAACCCGCTTTATTTTACCCAATTCATTATTCAAAAAAAACTGATCGATATTTTACACCGCCCCCGGCAACTACATAAAATGATGTTTCAAAAATCCTGAGGTTCTCTTTTGTTTTGTAAAAGCATGCATATCCCTCCCGTTTACTATTTAAAAAAAATAGTTTTCAACGCTCTTTTTTAGGTGGAATAATAATAATAATAATATAATGATCAAAGCATAATACTCTGGTTAAAATATTACACAGTTCTCATGTAAACCCTCGAGGGAGAGAACGTGTGTGACCGGAAAGGCTTAATTATTTTTTCCTGTTGATATTTTCCGGAATAGAAGAAGAAAAATATATATACAAATTTTCAGTTTCCCGCCTGCTGGTTGGGTAATATTTCCCACACGTCACATCTTCTTGTTTTAAACCCAGCTTTAGCGGGAAAATAATACCAGCAGAAATGGAACACACACATGGCTATATCCATACTGCTCTGTTTTTGATGATTAATTAAATAATTAATGATTAAATAATTAATGATTGATGATTAAACAATTAATTAATTAAGTCTACTATCTGGGCTGCTACTACTGCTGCTGTCGCTTCGAGTGCGGCATAATAACGAGCCTAACAAAAAGGAAGTAGATTTTCTTTAGACAAAATATTAACAAGCGGGATAGCAGCTTCAAAAATACTCCTTTCATTCACACTCCTAATGTCTTTATTGTAATACTAATTATAATATTAATAACTTAATAAGGTAATTTATTCTGAAATAATTTTTCATTTTTTCCCCAAAAAAATAAAATCTTTCGCTTGACCTGCGACTTGACATGATTTGGTCTGTATTAAAAAAAAGGAAAAAGAAAGAAAATAAAAAGCCATGTGACGGTACAGCGATTATGGTTATCATCATAAAGAATTCACAAATTTGCCGTTCTTCTTATACACCAGCCACACAATTATCTACATAAAAAGAGTACACATATTCCCCATATTGCCTTTTGAGCAAAAGTGTGTGCGTCTCCAGTGTACACATACTGTATAGTTTTCCTTCCATATGTGTACAAAAACAAAATATATAACAACATCAACAAAAACAACAGCAGGAAAACTATCAAAATGAGCTTTTGTGTTTTTGTGTGGAGGGGGGGGGGGGGGGGAAGTGGTTAGTATATAGTTTGTGTGTTGGACGACTACAGCCGTTTTGTTTTTACTTTGCTTCTTAGTTTTAGGTTGTCGTTTGTGTACTTCTCCTACGACTACAGAATACAAGTACTACTTCGACTACCACTACTTCTCCTTTTGTACAACCACCCATAGTACCTCAAAGCGTCTTGGTCTCTCTCTCTCTCTCTCTCTTGTGTACTGCTTTGTGATTCTGATGGCTTTCTTTAGTCTTCCATTATTTTGCTGATATGTTGGATGATGTTGCATTTAGATTTAGACTAGGACAATTTCTACCGCTACTTCCACTACAACTTCTCTTGTTTTTGTTCACCAGTCGTGCTAAGTTAGAAGTTGGATAGTTATGTCTATGATTATTATTATTATTATTTATATATACAAGTAGGACGACAAAGAAGATACACATCTTTCATGCCTATTTTAACTGAGCTATAAAGTGTACTCAGTCCTACCGCTGCTGCCGCTACTCTGTAAATTTTGGGAGAGAGAAATCACATGAATGCCACTGTGTTTTTTCCGCTTTCCGGTGTTCCAGGAACGCTGTAGTAATATTGTAATGAAAAGAATGAGGCAGGAGCAGCTCCGAAAAAAAACTATGAACCATCATCAGACCGCTGCCATACAACATATTATTTGAGAGAGGGAAAAAGAAAGGGGAAAGAGAGAGAGAGAGAGAGAGAGAGAGAGAGTAAGCCATGCAGTAAGTATTCTCTTGTTGTACGTGCTTGTTTCTTCATACAAAAAGGATAAAATGGTTGACAGTGGTTGTAAACTGCAGGGACGGTGACGACGATGCTAGTGTGTGGTGCTGAGTTGCAAGATTACATGGAAAACTAGTTTACTCGACGAGACACACACACACAAAACACTCACTTCACCATATATATAACATGTTATACTCATCATCGTCATTGATATATCTTCCAACTACAAAATATACACACATATATTTATATATATATATATATTTCGCTTATAGCGCTGTTTTCTGGCACCCTGTATAAAGTCACTATTTTTTGGATGTATGTGAGTGAGTGACTCTTTCTTTGTTACAATTTGAGAAGAAAAAAAGTATACAAAGAGTGTAGGCAAGTATAAGTATATGGTAGTCTGGTTAGCTCTCTGGTGATCGCCCCAGTCATATAGTCATCTACGTAAAATCATTTTTTTGCTGCTTATATATTACATATAGATATTTTTATATATATTTATATATATACAGAGCAGGCATAAAATATCTCAATAATACTACAATAATACAACCTATCATTATGCTAGGCATCCATTGTATTTTCTATCTATTTTGGTGTGTGTGTGTGTATGTTTTGTATTGGCGAAAAATATAAAATGTAAGTAAAACTGCGTGTGTGAATATATAGACATAAATGTACATATGCGGTGGTTTCCAGGATTTTAGCTTTAGAAACATGGCAAGTGATAGAAGAGAAAGAGAGAAAAAAAGAGTTAAAAAGAAAGTTATTATGCAGCCATGCATGCATGGCTTGGTAAAAGTTGAATACAGAGTACAATAACAAGAGAGAAAGGAGAAGGAGAGAGAATATTTTTTTTGGCGTTGCTGCTGGTGTTAGGGTGCCGTATTGGTGTACATGCTACTTGTACACTACTGCTGCATTGGTAATCTACACCTCGACGAGTAGTGTTCTTTTTTAACTGGCTTCCCTACCACTGCTACTTTTTCTTCTTGTTCTGCATCTTAGCCACGTTTTCCTCTTTTTTTTGCTCCATGCTCTGTATACTTTCTCCCACTTTTTCTGACCCTGTATCATATTTATAAGCAGATGCACTACTAAACGGACTGAGTGGGAGTTGAGTTGGCCTCTTTGCTCACACTGAAGAAAAGACAGAGAGAGCGAGAGAGAGAGAAAAGAAAAAACGTAATCATTATCTGGGTCCTCGTTTCTGTCTGTCATTATCAAGAAATGCATTATAATGTGTATACATGGCTGACCTTATTAGCCAGAGCAGTCAAGCCGTTATATAAACCCACATTCTTTTTCAACTACTTCGCTGCAAGCTATAACGCTTATTATTAAATATTGCATAATGGGTCGATTTCCTCCACAAAAAGGGCGGAAGCACCCTGTCCTTGATCCACGCTACCAATTTGATGTGGAAAAAAGAGAGAGAGAGAGAGAGCTGAATGTTGAATTTAAATTAGAGAATTATTTATTATAATTTTTTTGTAAATAAATTTAGCGCACGCAAAATTATCTTATAAATATAAATACAGGACATAATATGCCTATCTAAGATGACGTACGTAAGTAAACTGTATTTGATCTCCAAAAATGGAAAAGACGGAAAAAGGTGAAATGGTAGACCAACGAGTATCTTGATTTGTCTTTTGAGAGAGATTGGGAGAGAGAGAGATGATATATTTCACCTTTACTATCCTCCCATCCTTTTGGGATCCAATCCATCTGTAGATTAAGCAAGAAGTATTTCCAATGCCAAAGAAAAGTGGCCACATCCTAGAATGTGTTGAGGCTTGAAAGATGTGGGCAGATAGATAGATATTTCTACGAGTTGGGAAAAAGGATGAGGCAGTTTGGTGGGTATAAAATATAATCTATATTTCCTTTGAATAGCTACAAAACATACACAACTATATCCACTTTGTATATATATTTTTTAACTACTCTTCTCGTCGAGTCCTTCACTTCTTTTTTTAACCAAGTACACATAGTATCCATATAAATTGAACAAAACAGCAAGTGAAAAAATATATATGATAATGTCCGTTTTGGCTAGGCCAGACCAGACCACCATGATGCTATCTACTCATAGTCATCATCGTCATTATCGTCGGTGTAGTTTACCGTTGTCGTCATCTTCAGAGAAAGAGAGAGAGGTTCCGAATAACATTATCATATTATAAAGCTCTGCTGCTTGGTTAAAAAATAAAATGGTACATAGCATAACATTATGTGGAAGGAAACCTTGATGATAATGAAACATTCCATGCCATAATAACACACGCCATAACGCTACTTTGCTAAGCACCTACATAATTTGTTACTATTTTAGCTATTTTCTTGCAAAGTGAACAGGATATCTCTGTAGAATAAAGTATAAGAAAAATAATAATAATAAACCCTATTAAACTGTCAGGAGAAGCACGTTTGTGACCTAACATGTCAATGCAAAATCACTAAGACGTTTAGAATGTTATATTACACGATATACCTTTCATGATAGAATCAAAAAAATTCTTCCCCCGGGGGATGAGGTGGGGATCTTGTTTTCGAACTTAGTCGAGATATGGTCCGACTACTCTAAATAGAACTCAAGAATTCAAAGTCCTTCATGATTTTTGTTACTAAAAATTAGTTTCTCCTCTCATTTTCTCCAGGGGTTGAGATGGGGATCTGGTTTTCAAACTTGGCCGAGCTATGGTCCTAATAGGGTGAAAACAGAATTCGAGTTATCGCGCGGACGGCCGGCCGGACGAAATATTGCTATTTGATAAAAAGCACTAAAGTGCTTCTAATAAAATAGAGAGTTACTATTACTGTAAATGGACGTGGGCTAGAAAAAAAATCAACTGGAAATATTTTTAAAACATTTTTTTCAGAAAACCATTCTAAACAAGTCGGGTAATAATAAACACAGGAGAGAGAGGGTTATCTCAACTTTTTAATGCGTTTTTAGTTCACAAAACTTGTAAATTAAAAAAATTCGTTGCTTTATATAAATACGGTAATACTATTGATGTTTATGGTTTATGCTGTACCGTCACAAAAACCATAACAACTTGTGCAACATTTGTATATCTTGTAACTTATAAACTTGAAATAGGTGAAAAAATCCTTTCATGGGAAATTTCTTGGAAGAATGACGTTTTTTCTCAAAGAGGCCAAAAGACCTTTCACCAGTTTATATTTTTTTATTATTTCTTTGTAGATAAGGTGCAGTCAGACAATAAAAAAATTTATATCATTTTCTTCTTCTTTCAGTGCACTCAAGTGAATTGTTAAATGCACTTTACATGAAATAATCTTGTTGATTTTAACTATAAAAAATACATAATGCTTGTTTTTTGTATAAATCTCCCAAGTGGGATAATGTACACAAGTGTGCATGCATAGGACATATATACCATATACACACTTATGTATACACTTTTTTACAATCGTCCTTGTCACTACTTTTATTCCCCTTCTCAAACATAAAACGACAATAATAATATTACTGATAATAGGATTACAGTCACAATATTAGGTAGGCTATATAATAATTTTGTGTTGTGAGTCATGTTAAAAGAAAGAGAGTCAGAAAAAAATATACTAGAGAAATGAAAGGAATTAATAAAAAAGGTTACTTTTTATGGATGGAAGAGGTCACGTGACTTGTAAAGAATTCTTAACACACCTGCAAAACTTACATAACATATAGCTATATACCAGTGTGCTGACAAACCTTTGAATTGAATAAAATAAAAGAGGAAAAATTTATATCGACAATTGCCTCCTTTCTTTTTTTGCTGAAAGTACAAAAAAAATGCTGATCAACCTCCGCAGTGGCACCCAAATAATCCAAGGTTGCGTAGAGAACCGAAAATAAAATAAATGCGTAAAAAATATATTCCATACACACACAAATACAAATGCACACACATTTTTTTCTGTTATTATTATTATTATTATTATGCAAGGGAAACGCCATAAGAATTTATTTTTATTGGATCAATCAATCAATTCCTCTTGAGCACCCACTTTTATTACTTATCCAAGAAGAATGCGAGTGAGAATTTCTTTCACAGCTGCTGCTGCCACTCTTACGCCAACAAGTTTTATTATTATTATTATTCGTATGATTACATTTGGTTAGCAATGTGATGTAGCATGTGCTTATACACTCTTAAAGAATAGCATTAGTTAACATAATATAAAAGGTCACTCATATAACACAGCTTCATATATTACACATAATATAATGGCCAGAGGCCATATGTCTTATTCAAAGTGTCCATCTTGTGAGTAAGATGGTGTGCTATATGGCTACTGGTAAATAGTGGTGTGCACGTGCAATAAACTCGACAAAAGATAATATGCCACTCAGTTGTCTGGTGTGTTGTCAGAAAGAATCAGATTAGATGTTTCATTCCATAAGATGTCATTTTCCCCCTCGCTCTCTCTCTCTCCAAATCTCTCTCAACCCTTCTCTTTCCTTTCTATTTTTTTCTTTCTTAAGCTGGAAATCTAGATGAGGTCCATATCTTACTTGCTTAACTTGTTTCATTTTCTCTTGCCAAGTTATTTAACTTGAAAGGCCATTATTCTGTTTAAAAAACTTATATAAAGCTGAAATTTGCATTCATATAGCCTCAAGCACCAATTTTATGGCTGCATCATGACTACAAGCGACAATAATGTGGTACTCATGCTCGACTGACGTGCTGGGGAAGTATACAATATTTAAACAAAAGGAAATTTATCTCTTTCCATCATCATCCCATCACTTTTCACAATGCTTTCTCTTGTCTTGGGATATATGCCGTAGGGGAGGGATTGGAATGGAAGACGGCAGAGGCGGCCGCTGCTGCTGGTTCTGCTGTTGCTCCTACGACTACACTTGGCAAAGTAGAGAATAATGCAAGTCAGTTGGTGTATTAAAACGTGCCTGCACTACGAAACAAGTCGAGTCAAGCCAAGTGGAGTGGAGTAATGAAGGAAAAAGGTCAATTGTTACAATTCTTGGAAGAGATGATGATGATGAGGAGGAGGAGGAGGAGGAGGAGGCACAAGGACTCAACAAGGAACACTGGAGGCGCTCTGTGCAGCTTTTTTTCTTCTCTTCTTTTTCATTTTTTCTTCCCCTCCCGAAAAAAGCAAGTTTTCGGATCACGTGCCATTCTTTAATGGTCTGTTCTGCTTAAAACTTCACTTGAGCTCACATTGAATGTTCAAGAAAAGAAAGAGAAGTGGCCATGATCATCGTCATGACGATCATGATAATCATCTTCTTCACATCAACAACAACAACAAGAGCAGTTCAATATATAAAGCGCAGAGATACAAGCTGTAGATAGATGTTGACCGATACACATATTATTACGTAGGGATATACTTTTTTATCTTTCTCAAAATGGAAAAAAATATGTGTGGATAGTACAGTACTATTGTTTTGTTGATATTTTGTTGTAAGGGATTTTTTCTACTTTTTCTTGTCGGGTGCGAGAGAGAGAGAGAGAGAGATGGAAACCAGAAGCATTTTCAGCATTCCTCTCATTTTCTTGTTAAAAGCGATTGTATCTCTTTGGCACTTTATTCTAGTGCTGCTGCGTGAGCACGAGGTCAAGATAAAAAATAATAATAAAACAATAGAATAAAATAAGCAATCGTGTAAATAAGTATATGAGGACGCACAGACTGACAAGAGGGAAAAAAACTAATACAAAAAAAATATAATGAAAATTTAACCAAACCTACAGTTATACTCTTAAAGGGAAAATAAGAACCTCCGCCTATATGTCGTTCTTTTTATTATTGAGCGCAAAAAATGTTGGAAATCACGCTTCTTTTATAAATCAACTCAAATCAATTTTGGCGGTTGATGTGTATTTGAAGAATTTGAACAGTCCCATTGCTACCCAAGACAGCATTTCTACATCACTCCCTGTCAAAAGCAAAGAAAGGAAGAACGAGTGAAAGGAGTACTACAACAGCTGGTAAAAAGTAGCTGTGTTGAAGATGATGATATGTGATTGTTTGCGAGTTTAATGATTTTTTTCTTCTTTGGCTCGACATTGAATGTGTTTAAACTTTAAATTAAACATTTTATTGGCTAACGGATTTTTCTTTTCACACAAAAAAACCAATGCGATAAATGCAATGTTGAATATTGTATGTGGATATGCACGTTTCTTGGAACATGTTTAGATATTTTTTTTCTTTCTTAGAAATAGCACAAGGAAGTGTAGTGAGGAGTGAAGTTGTTAGGTGGGAATTCTCTTCCTCTTGAGCAGTGGCAGTATAGCAACAACAGCTTTCACTTGTTTTCTTTCTACATGAAAATATAGCTGTGATACTAGGGTAAAGAAGGGGATATATATAAGAAGGACCTTAAAAATATATATAAATAAGAAGAAGAGTTGAATTGGAGTCGTGAGTAAAATTGAAAAAGAGAGAAGATTGAAGGAAAAAAAAAGACTTGAGTTGAGATTTGACTCAGGAGAAAATCAATCATTACGACAACAAGTATACTTTTTGTGTGTGCGTATGTGCAATACGGTGCACATGTTGTATAATGGATGGTGTACTTGGAAAGCTTTCACCAGCAGCAGCACTACCAGCTTTTCCCGTAGTCTTGAGGGAAAAAAAGAGCCGCAGTGAAATATGTATTTTTCACTCTCTTCATATTAAACTTTATTCATATCCTCCAACATTTTATTTTCATTTTATTTTTCTATTCTATTTTTCGAAAAACTTGTTCTGAATACATTGCGCATAATGTAAACAAGCATATGAATGTAAATAAGAAGCACATCATCCTGTATATAGCCATCTTGAAAATAAAATAAAAATTGGATAGTGAGTTAAAAGGCAGTGCAGTGGTGCGAAATAAATGTTGAGCGAGTCAAATCATATCATCCTCATCCACACCATTTTGCCAATTCTAACAGGCAGCCTAAAAGTAATTACATTTCATTAATCGCTAAAGTAATAATAATAATCGTAATCAGATTTTGGGATGACGTGTGAACCTCTAAAAAAGTTTTTTTGGTCTGCTCGACAATCCATTTATATTTCTAATTCATCCATCATGCTTATCTTGTTATGCCTATAGTATATCTACCAATCTATATGCACACCCTATATAAATCATGCTCGCCTTCTACCTACTTCAAACATTCCTTCAGGGAATCAACTCATGATAGCGGCAACAACCACTACGACCATCATGTTGAATGAACACGACGACGCCCTGTGAAGTAATCTTATCATTTCATCTTCAAATTATTTTTTTTTCCCAACCATTTTATAATATTACATAATATTTTTTATTACGGTGGTTAAATTGTGAGTAAGTTTTCCTATTTCACATCTTAACATTCTGGAAAACTTTTTGGTTTGAACAAAATATACAGTTTTCCTCTCACAAAATCCTACATCCAAAAAAAAATGATCCGTTTTTCGCTTTGCTTTAAAAATACAAGTTTCATAAATTTTTTCTAAGATGTCATGTAAAACCGATGGGGGGAATTGCGCAATTAAAAAGGCGTGGTAAAACAATTCAATTTACTTAATAAACTAGTAAATTATGTCATTCAAATGATGAAAGTGAAAGTATAGTTGTTTATTATGTAATTACGCTTACATCATAATTTAATTTGGTTCACCTGAAAACTTACATTTTTATATTGCCCAGGCAGACAGACAAGCACTTCCTAAATGCAATCTTGTGGTTCCACGTGCAACTGCTCACAGTTTGTTACCTGTGTTACTTTTGTAGATGGGAAAAATGAAATAAAATCGATATTTTTTTGCCGTTTTGCGACAGTAGACTTGACAAAGGATAAGTGACGAATCAATGAACAAACGTCTTCAAGCCACAGCTCTGCTCGCTCTCTCTCTCTCCAACTTTTTTTTTTTTCGTCTACTTCAGCCCAGTTTTTACTTGGACTTTTTTTGTATAGCAAATCTATTTTATAGACTATAATAACAGCAATATTAATAGTTATTCTGGGACTTGAGCGCACTTGACTTGATCTGGTTGATTGTGTGCAGGGAAGGTAGAAATAGGGCTCCTTCGGGTGTAATTGACACTTCTTAAAATGGTGCTATCAGTAAAGCGGTGCCGAAGCCGCCGCCGCGGATGCCACCACCATCTCCTCCTTATCCTCCACCTCCTTCTTATCCACCCAACAGAATTTAATGATAATTTTTCACCTTTTTGAACTCTTTTGATCTGGTGGTCTTTTGGTCGACTCTTTTCACCTTTCAACCTACTCAACCAAAGCCGCCATTATTATTATTATTATTAGAATGAAATGGGAAGGATGGAGGAAAATGATGAGCTAATAAATTTTCATAAATCTTTATACTTTTCCATTGGTTTCCTATTATTTCCCATCCTTACTTCAATATAAACTTTGCTTTTTCTTTCCTCTGCTTTTGTAAAAACAAATCGTTTTCAAAGTGGGGATAAAGCTCTTGTAAAAAACTACCTCGTCAGTACTTCCCCTTCTCCATAATCATCATGATCAGACAGTGAAAGTTATTAAAATAATCTGATAAAATGATCTCTTGTAGAAGATTATGATAGATGGGCTCTTAAAAAGTGGTCGTTCCTCACGTTTTGTGTGTTTCCGGTAAAAATCACTGACGTTGCAAAACAAAATGAGATTTTTTTTTATATTTGGTATTTCATTGTCACATCTTGTGTTGTCGAACAATTTATATATGGAAATGGCTTGATATTTTGTGTGTATACACTTGTCTGTGCTTTTTGGAAAGTGTATGTAGCATAGCTGTGTTTATTTATCAGCAGCAGCAACAACCTTCAAATTCTGTTGTAAATGTAGCCCAATATTTAGCCAAGCGTTCTTTTGGAAATGCACAGAACAAGACACATGACACAGACGCACGCATCACCGCGCACCGCTCATGCTATTTTTTCAAACTCTTTCCATGCTTTTCTTGAGTGACTGTCTGTGGTGATGGTGTAGTAGATTGAAGACAAAACCTATATACATTTTTTTTTTCATTCTATCAAACAATCCATCTGTCTTTGGATCAATGTGCTATGTTGTTGCTGTTGCAATCACAATCAGCGAATCAGTGTGGGCAAACTTATTTGCATATTATCCGTGGGGACATGGGAGGACGTATCTACGTGGGAGAACGTGTGTGGTAGTGTGCATGTGTACTTGTTTATATAAAGTTTAATGTCGAACCAAATTTCTCTTTTTGCTGACGACTCCGATTTTCACTGAGAGAGAGAGGAGGAGAGAGGAAAAAAAATAACTTGTTGTTCCGCTTTACGCTTCGTTCCAGACAAAATGTATCCTTGTAAGGCAGGCAACCGGATTGGATAGGTAGGAACAGGAAAAAGGAAACTGGGGGTGGGGGAGGAGGAAGATGGCTAAGGGGAAAAATCTTTGTTTTTAACTCTTTTACATTTACATATGTGTGTATCTCTTCATTTCCTTTTTTTGCTTGTTTTTTTACTCAATGGCATTCATGCAATCATCCATCTATCACACCTCATTTCATACCATTTCAATTGAGAAAATCCATTATTTTTCATTTCAACCACCTTTTCCTTTATTTAAAAGAGTTAAGGAAAAACGTAAGAAGGTTTTTTATTGCAATTATATTTTGTTTACACCTACACAACTAGAAAAAGTACACAAAACTAAAGTGTAAAACCTGCACACAAAAAATGCACTTTAATGGATTTTTTTTATTCTTCCTTATTTTGTAGGTTCAGTTTTTATTTCTGGTGTGGGGGCAGAGAGGAGTTTAGTGCCAAGTTAAATTAAGAGAACTGCACAAATGTCTATACAACAAAGTATTATAAAGATTCAATACAAAAACAGAAAGAAAGCTATTCTTTATACATTTTTTCCCATTTTAAATCCACATTCACCGCTGCCATTGCATTGCTACAAAAAAAGGATCACAGAGCTTGTTCCTCTGCTACAGCATAACAACATCAGCAGGAGTAGCAGCAATCCCTCAAAAACACATAAAAACTCTCAAATCGATAAAAACGCGTCTTTTTCTCCCTTTCCTTAGCGCAACATCTTTATTTTTTCTAGACCTTTTTTTAAAAAGTCGTTATTTTATTTTCATGGCGCTTCCCCATAACAAATAAGCTCGTGTTATGCTAAGCGTTTAAAAATGCAGTTGATATGCCCATTTACTTTTTTTCCACGTTGATGTTGATGATGGTGTCGACTTTCTACTACACAGCATCCTCAGCATACTACTTTATTTCCTTTTGCATTATTACTCCTCTTTGACGAGAAAAAGAAGCAGAGTGTGTGAGAAAAAAAAATTATTACCGTCGTGTTTACTGTGTAAATTTCCTAGTAACTTTTTTCTCCTATATTTAGACAAGACAAGAGGAAAAAGTGATAAAAAGTAGGAAAGAGAAAGTGGGAGAAAGTACAGCAGCGGTTGTTCTCTCTCAAAAATCTGTCCATTCTTCTTTTCCTTCTTCTTCTTGTTCTTCTTCTTGTTCTGCTGCTACAGCCACTGCTGAGTTGTGTGCTGAAACTACATCCATTACTTTGGATGAGTAGCAATTGAGAAACTTTACGGTAGTCGATTAAGTTCTCTGAAGAAAAAAAAGCATCTGCATCCAATCGCTTCTTCTTTCACATTTTGATGACTGACTTTATTGCGCAGGTAAAGCACAAAAAAACTGCTTGCTGGAAACACTCTCCCAAAAAATAACTTTATCTCCTTCTCTGAGAGAGAGTCCATGTGTGTGTGTCTGCTTGTGTGTGAAAAAGGGTTGCATTTTATGCACATTCTCCACCCGATAAGTGTTATAATATATATATATATATACCTACCTACATAATATATACAGCCTAGTTGTTTGAAATAATAGCGCCACCACACAACTGACTCAACTTGACTTGACTGACTGACTCAACTGAAGTGAGTGAAAGACAAGCACAATATTCTTCTACCTTTATTTTTTTTTACTTCCTTCTCCCCCTCTCCTCCCGAAACCCAAGCCATCTCTTCTATTATTTTTTTCCTCCTACCGTATCCTCCGGTTGTGTGGTGTGTTCTGGTCTGGTCTTTTGTAGTGAAGGAATTCTAGCCATTTTCCCTTGCAAAAAGTGTAGTATAACAACGGCTTGAGCAGCAGCATAACAGCATCTCTCTCTCTCTCCAGCTTTTATTCTTCCAGCTTTTTTTATCTGGTGGATGGATGGTGATACTGGATACCCGGTGCTAACTAACAAGAGCTGAGTCGAGTTGAGCTGAGTTGAGCTGAGCTACTAAAATAACCCATTTTGTGTTATAGCGTCATAGGTAATAGCCATTTTCGCAACCAGTGCGTAGTATATAGGTAGATGTACTACGACTATACATACATGACGATCAATAATAATATATATATCTATGTATTATGTACCCACATACATGCATATAATATATAGATATCTATAAAGAGATGAAAAAAGATTTCACAAGAAATATAAGTAGAAGTGGAAAGAAGAAGCAGTTTTTGTCCTTTTGTATTTTACTTTACTCGCCAAAGCAGAAGCACCAGTTTAGCAAGTTGGTTGAGTGAGTGAGTGAGTGAAAAAAATAAAGAGAGATGAGATCATGTTGGGATGGATGGATTGTAGTCATATATAACCCATTATGCTCTTCTTATACCCAACATACATAACTACATCTCTATAACATATAGGTATGTAATATGTACCCTGTGTATCAACTTCTTTTTTTTACATCCCCATCAAAATACTTATTTTCCAACAGTCTCTCTCTCTTTCAGACACACTCTTTGCTTCTCATACATTTGGATGAATGTTGTACAGCAGCTAACACTTTTTTTTAAAGAGTGGAAGGCTTGTGTCTATAATTACCGCAAAACACGAAGTACGCAGTATTTACTAATCATTATCATTCCGTTGAGTATCCTTTTTCCTTTCGGCTGTGTATCATTTATATATTTTTACTCCCGAGCTATTTTTTAATAAAAAAAAGTAAAACATTTCATGGACAAAAATGCCTGTAAGGTTATTACTTATATGAATGCGGTAAAACAATGAATGATGTCGCTAATAAATTTTTTGCTGCATTGCACCCAACAAGTAAAAAAAGTAAAAAAGAAGAAGAATTGGTGCTTCTGCTGCGGCGGCGGTGGTGGTAAATGTGTGTTACATGGGTTTTGGTATACAAGTTTTGGTGGAGTAATCAAATTCATGTTACTAATGCATATTACGTTGTTATTATTACAAGAGCAGAAGGGAAATGAAGAAGAAGAGGGGTCGTTAGAACCTCTGGTTTTTTTGACGGTTTGAATTTGAATTGAACAATTGTGATAACACGGTGCTCCTTCTTACCTACTTTCTTTCTCTGTTAACTTGACTACTTGTTTTTTTGGAAGATTATTGAAGAAATATTTTTTTGTGTGCCTAGACTCCCATTATTTCACTTGTGGGAATTTTGGCGGTGGTGGCACTATGGTGCTGGTTAAAAGGGGGAGAGGGTGTAAGAAGGAAGCAATGAGCCATTTCTCTCTCTCTGTCTCCAACACAAGCATACAAACCAAAAACACCGCAGCAATAGGAAAACTTGTAACTGCATATTTTTTTCTTCTGTTCTGCTCTTTGCTCAAATTAATGTTGCTAGACTGTGAGAAAATGGGAATATAGAGCTGTGTATGTGTGTGTGTCTCTCTGGAATGTAGAAATGTAGCAAAAGGATTAGAATGGGAGGAAGGCGAAGGAGAAGAATAGAAAAAGAAAAGGAGAGAGAGGGAGGGAGTTTATAAGATTGTCGGTGAGCTCATCAGTTAAGTAGATACTTTGGAGACCATATTTCACAAGAGAATAGTGCATTAATGGAGGAATCTAGACAGTTATGAGGAGATCTTTTTGGATTGGACTTGGTAGTGGCGGCGGTGGTGGTGGTAGTGGTGGAGGCGATGGTTTCCAATGAACCAAGTAACCACACTCTCTCTACAGATACACATCATCCTCCTCATCATATAGCCCCTTGAGCTTTTATTTCTGCCATCAGACAAGCCATATAATAATAAAATACGAAGGGGCACACACACCTTTTGACTGGATGGGTATTCATCATGAAATAAACTCTTTACCCATTCATTCATGTAATATGTAACCACCACTTGAACAAAAAAAAGTATATGCCGTTAAATGATAAATGTGTGATATATGGTTTCTCAATGGTTCTTTCCCTCTAAAGGGCTTTCTAATGTGTTATGTAATGTGCTTGTGTGTTTGGAGTGGGGGAAAAGGCGGGACTCTCCACTTTCTTCATAAAAACAGCTGATAACAATTTTGCAATAAAAAAAAATAAGGATAATTCCCGATCAATATATATATAGGTAGGGATATATATTAAAGTGTATATATTATGGCTTTCTTGGAAATCCTACAACTCTGGCAATTAAAATCTCCGCCAGAAATGATAATAAAAAGAAGTTTGATTTGATTACTTGACTAATTTTGTATGCCAACTTTCATTACCACCCAAAAAGAAAAAGATAAAAAAGTGGAATACTACTGGCTTACGTTTAGTTTATGGATGAATTGCCTAAAGATTTTTTGAGAGAAGCATAAAGAAACTGCAAAAAGTGACCGAACTTTTCGTTTAAAAAAATAAAACATTTTTTTGTAAAAGAAAATGTGTTCCAAAATCCCAGCACACAAGTTTGTGACGCTCATGATCAATGACATTGACAATACATTTGTTTCCAAATAAACCATTTTACACGAGTACTATTTATTATTATGATCGTCTATCCGTGTGGGTTTGTTATATTTATGGATATCTGATTTCCAATTTGTAAATCTGCTGGGCTTGTTTGGATGACCATGAGAAGATGATCAATGTTGATTCTACCCAAAATAACAAAAAAAATACAGTCTGCCGACTGAAATAAAACTGAATAACAAATTGGATCAAGATCTGATCAAAAAAAATTATGAACAAGTTTACACATAAATCCACTTTTTATCTCTCTTTTTTAATTCTCTTGTTAACTAAACAAATTTGCTACATTCTGTTTCTCTCTCTCTCTCTCATTTGATCTTGTTTAGAAAAAAAAATAATAAATTGAACATTGATATTCACACAGACACTGACAAATTTTCCCCTGTAATTGCATAAATTGCAAAAAAAGAGAGCAAACTGTCAATGGGTCGGTTGAACTTTGACATTTTATATTTTTGGATGATGATGATGATCATGTTGATAATGGTGATGGGATAGGGGGAAAAGAGTACAAGAATAGATGATGGTGTTGGTGGTGGTGGTGGTGGCGGCACGGGTCTTCTGTTTTGTTTCTATCAATGCGCCACCAAAACCACTACTACAACCTTCCACATCGGCATCATCACCACCACCACCACTGCTGGTGATGCTCATGCAAAAAAAAATATAAAAATGCTATTTCGTTAGGCGAGACCTGCACTCTGTCTTTCTTTGTGCGTGTGTATATACAATATATGAATATTATACAGAGGGCAGCAAAAGTATTGCAGTGGTAGTAACATGGCAGGGGATTATTATTATTATTTTTTAGCATTCCGCCTTTTTTTACAAGCAGGAGCATCAGGAAAAAGCAGAAGCAGCATAATGAGGTGTTTATAAATAGATGGACCAGCAATAAATCAAGCCAGCAATGAAAAGGCCGAGAGTAAAACGAGTAGCAGTACATATCTACATATAACATAAATACAGATGCCCCAGTCTATTACCAAGGTAGCCACTAAAATATCCTTTGATATTGAACAAGAAAAAATATATATATATCTAATTTAAATGAAAAAAGTGTAGTCATTTTATATATTTTCAGTAAACTTATCTCGTTCATCTTGGTACTAGACTGACGGTGTACTCTATATTTTTTTCTTGTTTTGTGAAATATTCGCCAACCAACCTTGCAAGGCAAGTAGGTTAAAAAAAGTGAAGTATATTTTTTTTGTTGGGGGAGGAGAAGGGGAATTTAGTAAAAAGCGTAATCGACAACTGGAATGCATCCTATCACTCTTCTTATTCCTCATTTTCTAAGTTGCCAGCTGAAAGTTTTACACGACAGAAGAAGAAGAGGAGGAGGCAGGAGCAGTGGCAGACAAAACCATCACATTCCTTTCCGACCCGCTTCTTCAACTCCTTCTTCTTCCTCCGCATTGCTTATCCCTCTCCTCTCTTGAAAGAATTACAAGGGGGAAAAAATCATCATTATCATCATCATCTTCTTCCTCTTCGAGGTTATAAGTAAAGTAGTAAAGCTGACAGAAGCAGTAAAAGGAAGAGAAATGAGTGACAAGTTGCTTTTCTGTGATTGATGATGAGTTGCACAAAGAGAGAGAGAGAGAGAGAGAGAGAGAGAGAGGAAAAGAGAGAAGGTTACTTAGTTTGCTAATACCTTATATATATTTTTGGTGGATAAAAAACGCCCCAAAACAAGTATATTTTATTTCTATCTGAGAATATGGGACGAAAAAGAAAGAAATAAAAAGCAAAAGAGAGAGAGAGAGGAAGATGCCTGTATGATATGGAAATATGGGAATGAAAAATGTAATTCTTTTTTTGGACACATTTGTGTAGCATATTAATTTGGTAAGGAAAAAATAATTTCTTTGCAAGGCTGCTGCGCTTTTATTCATCTTTCTCGAAAACAGGAAAGTAGCAAAAGTAAAAGGTGTTGTAGTGTAAATATTTACATTTTAAAAATAGGAAGGGAACGTTTTATTATCCGAGGTAGGCGAGGTAGATAAAAATAAAAAATAAATATTTTTTTGGCAAACAATTGTTTTTTCCTGCTGCACTACTTTACTCACTTTTTTCACGATCAGAATGATAAAAGTTAAAAATAAAACTTTTTTTCTGTTTTTATTTGAGGAATAAGTCAATAAAAAATAATAAGTATAAGTAAGACAAAGGTTAAATATATATATGTGTGTGTAGATGGATGTATTTTATTTACAAACGAGAGAGAGAGAGAGCATCCAACACACTTTTTTAATTCATCTTGCCTGGCTCCCAACTGATTGTGATTGTGAGGAGAAAGCAAAACACTTTCTCCCATTTATTTGCAAACACATGCACACATTCAACCTACCAGCTTTTATTTTCTCCTCTACCAATTTTCTTTTTCCCTTTTTCACTGTATACTTTAAACGTATATCTTTGTGTACACTTTTTATTATAGGACGGAAACATGTAAATGCATGTTGTGCATATGTATAAGGATTTGTAGGAGCGTTGCCAACAAATAAATGGTGACACGTTGTATTTTTTATTTATTTATTTTATTTTTTGCTGGATTGATTGAGATGAAAAAGTAGGAAGGGAGCGTTCATAAATTATGTCATCCCATTTTTTTGTGGGGTGATTATCCCGCTCATTCCAATACCCCTAAAATGTCCCTCTACTTGCAATACCTTTGTAAACCATATCTACAAACAATGACGAAGAATGCAAGTGGGGAGAAGTTTGCCAATTTGTTGGTTTACTTAATTTATGGGTGTTCCCCTAAGTAATGTTTTGTGTGTTTGGATGCATGGGCACATGCATTTGTGTGTGTATTCAACTTTCATTCTACTCACCGCCGTTTGAATGACACGGATTTATGCAGAAAAAAAGGAATCAGGATCATTTGCCATCGTACATTTTGTCGTGTGTGTGTGTGCGCGCGCGGGAAGAAGAATTTAGATTTCTACTTTCTCGAATGCGTTTACCAGTAAAAAATATCCCTTTGCTACTATTTCAACCTGTTCTTTTCAAGAAGTATATAAACACATATTAATAGCTAGTATCCGAGCCAGAGTTTTGTAACAAAAAAACCATGGTTTACTAAAATATTAGCTGCCGCCTTGCAAACTTGAGCCCCATGCCAGATGTGTATTTCTTTCCCCATTCAACCCCCTCCCCCTATCCCCGCTTTTCCCTTGTCTTGGGAATGGTGAATAAACTATCCTTGTATTTGTATATATATTCTATGCACATTATATATACATATATTTTTATTATGAGGTTATTTCCTTCTTTGGATGTACTCTACACTCTGCTCGGGTGCAAGCCACTGCATCTCTTGCCAAAAATTTTAAACATGTTTCATGATCATGTAATTGTTCTTGAGCCAACCTCATTCCCATTGTTTTTTTTCTTTCACTTTCTCCAAATAAAACTGGAGCTCTTTTAAATATTTTTTGTCATCGTTTGTGCTACAACTGCACTCTTTTTCTTTGGCTTGGTTAGCTATTCTTAAGTTTCTCTTTTTGAAAAAGCAAATTCTCTGAGTCTGGTTCATTCACTGCCTTTTGAGACGAGAAAATTTAACGGGGGAAATGTAATAATAAGTCATGCAAGTCACATAAAGTTAAAAAAGGAGAAAACACACAATGAAAAATTACTTGTTAAATAAACTTGTTATAATTACAAATTATATTAGTATATTATTCGTAATTCAATATTATATATAGATAGATAGGTACATATATGCAGTGATCCAAATTACAATGAGCGCGATGTCACTCTGATTAGTAAAACGAGCTGACAAAGGAACATTAAATAACGGGGTGCTGGTTATAATCCGGATATATCTATTTTACACAGAAAAAAAATGACAAAAGTGATCCCGCAAACGGCTTGTCATTTTTCGTTTCCTAAAAAGGCATATACGTAATACACACATATTATGTATAAATATAGTAACGCCGGATAACTGTGTCAAGTCATGTCAGGATGTGCCTGTAAAAATAGAGAAGCGAGCGTTATTTTTTTTTCATTGTCATGAGATGGTGTATAGTTATACATAGGCATAGGTATAAATATATACATTGATCCCAAGCAACACCACATATAATTAACACCAACTTATCATGCGCTCAAAGTACCCACGATGTTCTCAGTGTTCCAAGCACAAATGGAGCAATATTAGAACAGAAGCATCATGAGCTACATATTCCAAAACTTGTCAAATTAAGTTAACTTTTTGGGAGCATCCTTAGCACAGCATTATTGGGTTCGCTTGTTCAAACAAAGAAATGGAGGGAAATATTGACGACATTGCACCAGAATTCTGATCCATTTCATTGAGACATGGCTATAATGCTCTTGTATCAACATGCCACCAATTGGTAAGCACAAATTAACTAGAACAGCCCTGAGACGAGTTAATAAAAGTGTTGCGCATTCGAAACTAAAGTTTAAAACAATAGGTCATGTACCTATCAGTCAGGAATCTATTATTCCACTCTCAACTAATCCATCAAGAGTCTTTCAGTGTAATAGTACAACAAATCACAAAATTAATCAGGAATTAGTTAGTGACGTGATAAATGAATCCTGCAGCATTCAATCATTAGTAAATCGAGGGGAGAGTGAGAGTAAAAAAACTAATTCAGTGGAAGAACCTATTGATATCTCGCAGTTTAAAAATAATTTATGTGATTGGGCAATCACATCCAGCATCAACAAGACAGCTGTGAGTTCCCTGTTAAAGTTATTACGTAGACACGACTGCCTACGGGACCTGCCAAACGATTACAGAACATTATTACAAACGCCCCGATCAGTGCCAATTATAAAATTAGATCCAGGGAAATATTGCCATTTTAAACTAAAAGATTCTATCAAAAATATTTTACTTGCAAACATTTTTCGTGTTGAACGAATTCAACTTCAGCTCAATGTTGATGGCCTGCCGATTTCAAGAAGCAGTTCACAACAATTCTGGCCGATATTGTGTCATATTGTTAACTTTCCAAAAGAAAATCCGTTTCCAATAGGTATATATTTTGGAGACGACAAGCCAAGGTGTTCCAACGAATTATTAAAATTAGCAGTTAACGATATACTTGAGTGTCAGGAGGTTTTCAGTGAACGAGAAAATAAATTTATTCCAGTAGAGTTACATAGCATAGTATGTGATGCGCCGGCCAGGGCTTTTCTATTAAATATTAAAGGTCACACGGGATATTATGGTTGTCATAAGTGTACAGTTGAAGGGGAATATTTTAAACATCGAATGACATTTTGTGAAATAAATAGTGCTCTTAGAACTAATGAATCCTTTCGTACACAAGAAAACGAAGACTTTCACTTATTGAATCCATCAGAATTATTAAGACTGCCGATTAATTTTGTCACACAGGTTCCGCTGGATTACCAGCACTTGATCTGTTTAGGAGTAGTCAGAAAGTTATTGAATCTGTGGGTTAACGGAAAAGTTACACATTTCAAATTACCAGCTAGACAAGTCCATGAGTTATCCTCAAAGATTATTGAGTGCAAATACTTCTTTCCCAGTGATTTTGCTAGGAAACCACGAACCTTGCATCATTTAAAAAATTGGAAGGCCACTGAATTTAGGACATTCGTATTGTATTTAGGTCCGGTAGTACTAAAATCATTTCTTCCAGAAAAATATTATGCACATTTTTTATGTTTGCATGTCGCAATTACGATTTTATGTACTGAGGCACTTCAAATCGAGTTAATAGGGTATGCAGAAGAACTACTTAAATATTTTGTGACTACATTTGGTTTATTATACGGTCAAGAAAATGTGACCTACAATGTTCACAACTTAGTTCTAATGACAAACGCTTGTCCGAACAAGCTGCATTAATAAAGTGCGCTGCAAAGACTGACACTCCATCATTCAAAATTACTTCCAAAGTTGGGAATACCGTTTGCATTTTAAAATGTGGCTCACCATTTATAGTTAGTGACATTTATAAACACCCGAATCAATATTACCTGAAAGGACGCAAACTTACATTCGGTGTGGATTTATATAAAAGTCCATGTGATTCTTCAAAATTGGGCATTCAAATATACAATTCTGCTTCGAGTGTGACCCGTGTTAGTTCAAATGAAGTAGTCGGAAAAGCTGTTGCTCTTAAAATTCAAAATAAATATACAGTTATACCACTGAGGCACATTACTTAATACCGCCGTGGCAATGTACTGCATCGCCGAGTTTTCTGGTGTTGGACAGCGCAAAGAAATTGCATTGGTACACAAAAGCTGGATTCAAGGCAACAAGTGCTTTTGGCCTTCATTTTGGAAAAATGGACACCGGCTAGCAAGTGCTGTGAAACGGGGAGAAGTTCCTGATCCTACGACGTGGCTGTTGTACGAGATTCGTGTGATTGGCGGCAAATACTTTGGTACATAATTTGATGATTTTATTACTAAATTATTATTTTTTCTTGCGTTACTACTACTTAAGTTACTACATTATACCATATATTTCCTTTCAGATTCATACGACGATGCCCAAAAACGACTTGAAATGGCGCAGATACAATCTGATCTTTCGTCTGCAGAGGAGGAAGTGGAACGACTACGTAAAACGGAAGTCGGTTCAAGATAAAGATTCAGATGGAAGTAGCGATGATCATCAGGTTAATTTTTCAACTCAAGACAAGAAAGCCTAGAGGAAGACAGCCAAGCCGCAATAATAAAGCTGTATTTCCAAACCCGCCTCTGTTTCCATCTCAAAACGTATCATCACCAGCTTTAGTAGCAGTTGAGAATCTCAAAGTGGTGCGTTTGTTGATATTTAGAAAGTATGCGTTTTGAAATGTTTCAGCCATACTAGTTATTAAAATAAAATTTGGCCATTCAAAAATTATAGGATACATTGCCTTCTACTGGGTCTTCCTGCCTTCAAACCCAATTGGATGCCTCAAATATTACACAAGAAAGGACGGATGTAACTGTCCAGTCCATAGTGGAACATTCAAGTAAATATAATTCTATTGTTAGCATTCGTTTATGACGTAGTGAAAGATCATGCATTATTTACGTGCGATTGTGTACCCTTAGGTGCTAATATGTCAGCTGTTTTGGGAGCCAGTGGGGTTTTTACACAAAACTTTCATCCTGAAGCAACTACACCTACTTATGCAACCATCAATCCTCATATAATTAATGTCTTATCACCAAGTGCGTCATCAATGCAAGCTTCAACTGGATTTCTTCCTGGAAACGCGATTCCAGTATCGAACGCAACACAACAAGCATCGGTAAACTATTGTCAGCGATCAGCAAAGGATGTAAACGCTTTTTTGAACTGGCAGCCTGGATATTCTCAATTAAATGAATCTTTTGGTGTGTACTAGTAGTTTTTGTTTATATTCTCATTCTGTCCTATTTGTTTACGACTAATGTAGCTAATGTTAGCAAATCTTTGATTGGTTTACAGATTTTGCTGACTTCGTAAAGACAACGCAGAATAATTTGCAACTAATCATGGCAAAGCAGGACATGACGTTGGACATGCTTCGTACTCTGTTGGAACGTAAAGATATTCCAAAGGAAGAAAACAGGGCTTACCAACCTTTGAGCCTCCCTTTTACAGAAATTGTAAGCTTCAAGGATTACCATGAAAAAATGCAAGTTGACACGTCAGCAAGATCAAGCTTGGTACGTTATACGGTCAGAAACTAGGGATTTAAGTCTAAATCGTAAAAATATTCAATTTAATATGACTGGATTTCCGTGTTACTAGATAACCATGTTATCATGCACTGGAGGTACAAATCCGAATCAGGTTGTGTACCGCGTTATGTCCGAATTGATGACGAATGAGCTGATGCTGGAGCATACATTCAAAGAAATGTCTGGGAAAGAGTCGTTTAAGGAAACGTTGTACTTTAACTGTGTTTATGGTACGTAAATTACCAAAAAATATATGTATCCGTATATAAAACAAACTGGTTATTTGTTTCTAATATCTTTCAATGTTTGTTTGTAAAGAATCCGTGAAGCGGCATGATAAGGGAAAATCAATGACTAAGAAGGAAGTCGAAGGAGCGATTGACTACTGGCTTAGAAAGGCCGCAACAAGGATTGAGAATGCAAGGTGATTTCGAGTTAATTTATGCCGTGTGAATAACTTTCAGTTTAAATTGAAGCACTATTAGATTGTATTGTCATTAACATTATAGGAAGCCTAAGAAGCAAAGTAAGAGTAAATAACAACGCGTTGTTCAAGGACAGAACGAAACATCGGATGGTGGATCTGCCGATTATGTGGAATGAATGACATACTATTTAATTGTAATACTATTGTTAATTGTTTTGTTTGTACATGTTATTGTTTGAAAATAAATAATTAAAATAAAACGCTGCACCACTCGTTTGCTCATATTTGTACCAGTTGTAGTTATAAGAATAAGTTATAGGTCTAAAATAAGAATACATTTAAAAAATGCACAAAGTAAACAGGTACAAAGTTAGCATGTTCTAAGCACACGATAGAACACGCTTAGCACAAATTCATGACACTATTATTTCACGATCAATGTGCTACCTGAAACACAAGAACAGCACGCGTTTTAATGTGACAACGCCATAAAAATAGTGCAGATTAATCGTGTTCCAATTTTGTCCGCTTAGCAAATTTGTGGGAACATTGGGAATTTTGAGCGCACGATAGGAATATTATCCATACTGAGTTTGGCGTATTGGGATACTATCAATTTGATAGTGCTTATTCGTCATGCAATCTCATGTGCAACCCACTTTTCTCCATAATTCCTCTAGTTTCTCTGCCATATGTTCACTGTCTACATGTGTGTGTCTACAATTCCAAGGATATTGCACCCATCACACATATCCATGCGAATGCGAGCCGCATATATACATATACAAGGATATATATATAATATATATAATATGTATATATCCATCCGAAAAAGAAATAGAACAACAACTTTTTGACTTTACTTGACTATCCAGCATCACCTTTCCAGCAGCAACAGCAGTGGTTAGATGGACAGACAAGCTAGTAAATATGTGATGTGTGCTGTACAAAAAAAAAGATACACTCAAACACACAAACTCTTACCTAACTTGCTGGGCTATGTTCGAAAAAATGAAGGGAATAAGAAGAACAAAAAAAGAGATAAGCGTGTATGATAATATGGTCTTGTACTGCAACACCAGCAACAAAAAGTAAAGGGGTAGAGATGTATATATGGCTAGAGGATAGAGGAGAAAGCTAAAAATAGAATAAAAACGATCAATGAAACAAATGTATGCTCAAGCTCATCCATATAACATACCGTACATACATATTATTATTATTATTATTATTATCACTATTATTATTATCCTCCGGTCTTGGTGAAAACAAAAAAACCGAATATTTATAATATTAGTATCCGGTTTTTTATATTCTAGTTAGGTGGACAGCGAAAAGAGAGAGAGAGAATATAATGGGAAATGGCATGCAAAAAGGACGAAACGGAGAAAGCCGCTTTGGCTGCTGCAATTTTTACGAGACGTTGTAATAACATGTGGCAAAAATATAATATATATATATATACCAAGAAAAAAAGACAAGATGATTATAAGGATGATGGGGAAGATGGATGTCGGCTGTTATTTTTTTTGTTTTTGCTGTTGTGTGTACTTTTACAATTTTTTTGTTATTATTTTTATTATTGGAACATACCTATTTTTAAACAATAGACAACAACAAAAGTTCTAGACAATATAACATATGAAACATGACACGCTAATAATAATTAGACAAAATGGAAAGACAAAAAAAGCAAAGTAGCCCCTGAGTAGTCATTTCTATTTTTGTTCATCTGTCAGTCTTTTATGTTTTCCTATTAAAAAAAAATTGAAGAAAAATAAAAAATACAATAAGCCTGTGATATTATTTTAGCGCCAGAAAGGTCAGTACTTGTTACACCACTACCACTACTACTTTTGTTAGTTTGTGAAAATGAAAGGCTTTTGAGAGTTGACATTTTTTTACATTTCAATTTTATTAATATTTTTCCCTCCTTCTTTGTACACTCTGTTCTATTTGTACACAACTAAGTAGATATACACGACATCAAAGAGGGGAAGGAACAAAAAAAATAAAAAAAATAAAGTCATTGATGTGGTCACACATCTCACATATCACATGATCGTCGTCATCATCCTCTGGCCACCACCACGCCAATTGCTACAAAGTGAAAACGCACGTCTGCTGTACTCTTTCGTTTTTTATTACAAAGCTTTGTTGTAATAAACCATAGTCTCCGTGCCTTTCGGCTATTTGGTGCTCCAAAAAAAAGTACTAAAATAAAAATAAACCGGGAAAAGTAACTACTTTCACCATCATCATCCACATTCCTTTTTCTTCTTCTTTTGATTATCTCGCATTATTTTAGCCCGACCCTTTGTTTTCCATGTGTAATATTTATATATTTTTTTTTTTAAATAAAACAATCATACAAAATTATTATTTTTTCCATTTTTTTACTAAACATAACAAAAGAGCATAAAAAAATTAGGAGAAAAGAGAAAAAATAAAAATGAGAACCATGTCGTGACTCATGAACTGCATGCATCATAAAATATTTAACTCTTTTTTCTTGTTTCCTTAAAATAATAAAGAACAAACGATGGTATGTTTTAAATGAAAATTGTCAATTTTGCATACACGCTTTCTTTTTTTGCAAATGTGCTTCTGTACCTAAAAAGAAGGAAATGAAATGACTGTAGTTCCTCTTTACTTCCATATTGGATTAAAAAGACGTAAGAAGCTTGTTTTACTGTTTGCTTATGTGTGTCGCTTATTTGCACTATAAACAACATTCTTTTTATCAGCTAAACGCAAACAGCAGATTGCTAATCTTTGCACTGTCCACACACTACTGGATTTGGATAAACAAGCAAACTTTAAAAAAAGGAGAGAGAATACAACAACATCAACAACAAACAAAGAGCAGTTGATACTGCATCAGCCAGACAGCTTGGTTGGTGGTATGTGTGTGTGTGTGAGTGTGTGGTGTTGAAAAAGTTTTACTTTTGAAAGCTTAGCTTTTTGTTGTTGTTGCTGTTGGAGATGCGGGTGGAGGGAATGTATACTCTACAAATATATTTATTAAAGGGTTGAAGAGATTGGGAAAGGTTGAGCTGACTGGAGAAAATAAACACATTTATTTATGTACACTTGTGTTTGTGTGTCCATAAATGTCCATATGTGTCACGTCATTTGTGTGCATTAAATGTAGAGATAGTCATCTGTCTAAGGGTTCATTCCCATAATACGCTACGGGAAAAAAAACTACAGCTTCACTTCATACATGAATGAAATACCATAAATATAATAGTATTTTGTAGCATTTCACACTTTTCACTTAATAGCCTAACGTGCTAGTTGAACGTTTCCCCACACCACCTCTCTTGGTCCTTGGAAAGAATTTGAAGAAAAAGTCCAAATGGCAGCAGAGCAGAGTTTTGGAATAAAAACAGTTTTTATTATGTTTTTTTCTCTCATATGTGAGTACTGAGGAAAGAGAGCGAATGTGTGTGTGTGTGTGTTTGTGTGAAAAATACTTTGGTGGACTTGTTTCTCTTCCCCATCCCCTCTTTGAGCTCATAGCTCCTTGTCCTAAATATCCATCTCCTGAATCCAACTCTCTCTCTTTTGCCAAAAGGCTAAATCCCGCTGTGAAACAAAGCAGAGACTAATACACACACACATAGACACACAACTATACAAAATACCATGACGATCACCTAAAAGAATACCTACACGTTTTCATGGATATTTTGCTCTTCTCAAAAAAAATATAAGCAGAAATATATACAAAATAGAAATACTTACACCAAAGCTTTTACATTTTTACTCCTCGCAGCAGCTCAAGCTCAAAAAAAGGGAGTGAAAAAAAATATACTAGAGCTCAGCTCACAGTTCAGCTCGACGCTCAACACACTGAAATATTTTGAGAGCATGGATCTTTTCCACTTTCTCTCTCTCTCTCAAAGTTCACTTTTTTCCTTTCATTTTCCGATTCCTACTTATCTATCCACTTTTAAATCCGTTTCCAACGAAAAAAATATGTTCTCGAGAAATAATACCCGCTGTGATTGCAGGAAGATTTTTTTTATACTGCCATTGGCACTTACTTACTTTTTTTTTATTCTGGAGTGCCAGATGTATGGTGGCAGTTGTTGTTGTTCTTTTTCTATTTTGTTGGGTGTAGAATTAGAAGTAAAAAATATAAGCGGTGGTGATGTTAATAACCAAGCTGCTAGTGAAATGTGCAATTTTATTAATTTCATCAATACACAACCATCGCCGCATATGAAATCATCTTGTTGGTCGGTTTGTCTGTCAAAACAAGATATTTTTTCAGACAATTTTTTTCCCTCATTGCATTTTTCTTTCAATTTTGATGCAAAAATGAGGATTCTTTGCCAAAACAGTGAAAGCAAAAATTGTTCGATGACTTGTCTCCGATAAAAGTCTTTTTTTTTAATATAAAAGTCAACACGAAAGAAACATGAATTGGAATGCAATTTTCACTTTTATTTGAAAGAATTTTGCTTGAAAAAAGGTTCAACAAAAAAGGCATGTTAACCAGATATTTATTTGGTTTTGATCGGCGAGAAAAAAAAATGATGGGAATTTATATAGTTGATAGGGAAAAAACTGCGACTTAAACAAAACAGCAAATTGTACAACAGCGTTTATTGCCATTTCCTCACAATTCCGAATGAATCTCTTGTTTTGAATAAATGCTGAAGTTCCAGAAAATTTCAAAAGAGATGTGACATATTTCGTACACATCCTTCTCCTCACATCGTCGTAATACTGTTTTCCCTATTCCTCATGACTAAACACACACACGCACACTTGACATGTTTTAAAATACGGTGAAGATTGAAGTTGATGATGATTATGATGATAGAATGAAAAGGTATAAAGGAAAACAGGTTCTTTCTCTTTTCAACTTTTTTTTGTTGCTTTTGATCTCAATTGGGCCACTTGTTACTAGGTATTAGGGGGCATTCACACACAAATATATATGACGTAACGCTGCTGTCAAGTGAGGAGAGCAAGTGTTTCCACTGAATTTTTTGTTGCTAAATTTAACCTTTTTTGAATTTTTTTTGCTAAAGGTTTTTACTCATGTTGCGTACTATTCAAATGACCCCTAACACCCTGCAGCTTATCTAGCATGCATGTAAATATGAACTCACACGCTCAAGTCATAATTGTCATTCACACAAATAAACACACAAGCTTATTCATTTTCTATTTCCATGTGTTTGCGTTTCAAAAGATGTCAGGAAAAGAAATAAATAAATATAAAGCTTCTTTTTTATAAAAAAAAATACAAGCTTGTTCTCACCTCACCTCTCTCTTCCCATTCATACTTGTGCAAGCTCCGATCCCCAACAACAAAAAAAGATTTATTGCACAGTGCATCATGAAAAAAAAATCTCGTCGTGTGTGTGTGTAAACCCATGACTTATGACTTTTGACTGGTGACACATTTTCAAATATTCCAAAAAAAATATAAAAAAGAGGAGGAAAATCTGGAGATATTTTTATGGGATCTTTTCGAGTGCATATGCATATTATGTGTATGTATGTGTCGAGTAGAAGACGGATTTCCTGACAATTTGACAAATTTTATGTGTGGGCAAAGTATAAAAATGCTTGCATTTCATTTTGAACCGATGATGATGCTTTTTTATATGAGCAAACATTCCAACACGAACATTTTTGTGGTTGCCGTAAAAATATTAAAACAATTCATTTTTTTGCAAAGTTGCATGAAAACTACGAAAAATGACATTTTCTAAATAAGAATAATAATATAGTGTAATGACAACTCTATTTTGTATTTTCTTTTTCGCCAAAATAAAAAGAAATAATATTTGAGACATTTGCATAAATATTGGCCACAAGACTATAAAAATGTTGAAACCAAAACCAGTCCAATTGTGTTTGTTTAAAAAAAGCAATTTCCAATTTGGTGGCTTGATAAAAAGTATTACCGGGTTTGATAATGGTTTTTTTCGGGTGACAAAATAACATAGACACTTAACTTGTAAATCGCTTTCTCAGTCAGTCAGTTAATAACAGTAATAATAATAATATGCCGAGGAGAAATAGTTATACTTACTGGTGCGGAGATTTAAATTTAAATTTTTGTCTTTTCTCACTGATCCGCTCTCGGTCCCCTCAAATATTTTATTTTTTTTCTGTTCCAGCAGCAATCAGAAATCCTCTTGTGTTGAAATCGAGTAAAAAGTAGGGAAATAAAAAGAGAATACACTATTGGGTGCGGATGTGGAGTTCAGAAGAAGAAAGAGTGTAGAGCCGTTATTCTTAAGCAACGCATAAATTTGTACAATGTTTTGCTAGAGAAAATGGAGAGAGAGAGAGAGAGAGGAAAATAATATATATCGAAAACAGATATTGGCAATATGGTCTCTGCTCCCTCACTCACCGGATCTTTGAAAATATCCAAACAATGTAGATCAAATAAATTTGCAATCTGTATAACTCACACAAGAAGATAATAGGGTTTAGGATAAGACGATAGGCATGCTCCCACATCTATGATCATCATCAACATGATGAGATGAACCAAAAATGTACTAACTTGCTGTTATTAAGTAAGGAACGTGGATATAAAGGGATTCACTTTTTAAAGAGCATGTCAAGTCTGCGACGTCCTTCTCCAACAATGAGCGACGCGTTATTTTTTACTTGTATCATAATCATATCCTGCTCGCTACTTTCTTACAACATTTTATAGTGTATAAGTTATTATTATTACTACTTTCTACAGGAGAAGATATTAAGTAAAAACGAAGAAGAAAAGACGCTGATGCTGTGGCTTCTGTTGAGACAATAAAATAGCACATATATCCATGTATATATATATATATATACCTATGTTACAAATATTCTTAGACTATTATAGTCTCTATTGACTGACTAAACTCTCTTCCCGCTCTGTATTTTATAATATAGATATATTTATTATTATATACTTCCTTCTCATTTTTCCTTAAAAGCAGCCCACATTTTCATGACAACGACATTGCATATTATTGTCCCTGTGCCTGGCTTGGCCTGATTGCGATTCTGATTCTGATTGTGTAGCAGCAAGAATAGACTCATTTCCAGTATTTTAGGTTTGGCTACAGGAATGGAAAGGGGGGAAAGGAATAGGAGGGGGTATATGAAAATTATAATAATAATAATAATGTACAACTATTACTCCCGTTGTTATAGCTGTGAGCTACATACAGCGACAGATAACTTATGGACTCCATTCAGGTTCCCTAAAATAAAGTAGCGTTTTCTCTATAGTTCAGTTGAGCCAGTATATTTATGATGCATTTTCCGTCCGGCCGGTCGATGGGTGGATAGTAATTCTCTCTGATGCTCTTTCATGGTGTATGTATATATGTATGTGCGAGTGTGAGAAATCCCGTTAGAAAACAAAATGACTCAATCACCCGTCGGGACCCACAACGAAAAAAATGTAGTGCTGAGATTTTGTATAGATTTTTTTTATATAAAAAAGAAATAGAATGAAAATGGTGATCATGATGAGGATGTTCTCATGTGTATTTTCAAGGGAACCTACTACACAAGAATACGAATGGCAATAATATGTAAATTTTTTTCTTCCAAGAAAAAAAATGTACATCTTTATTTTTTTCGGAGGCAATTTCAGATAACGTGCTAAACTGCCAAAAGAGAGATAGCTTCAGTGAGTGTGTGTATGTATTGTGTGGAATGCATGGGAAATATTGTATAAAAAAAAGGAACATAAAATTTTTTAACGAAAGAAAGTGAAAGTGAACAAAAAAGGACATTTGTATATAAATATATTGTAGAGTTGAAGAAAGAAAGTTGGTGGAATTTACAATATGTAAATTTGCAAGGAGAATAGAGAGATACATTTTTTTATTTGAGAGCCCATCATGAAAATAAAAGCCATGAAAAAAATATATATTTAAGCCTATTGTCTTTGAGAGGAGAGAGGAGAGAGCGAGAGAGAAAATGCTGCTGTCTGGTACTTACCTCTTTACGGGTTCACTTTATATTTTTTAACAAGTTGATTTAGGAAAAAAATGTCGGCAGTGCAGCCGACCGCTTTACCGCCGTTTTTTTCTCTTTTATTTTATTGATGATTTACTATGTATTTGATAGTTGGGGGTGAAAATACTATTTGCTAGAGAGAAAATATATAATATTCGCCGTTTTAGGAATTTGAGCTCTGGCGGCTCTTTCCTTCACTGTGTTACCATGTCATGCCATATCGCATGTTTTTTACTTGACTTTTTACCACATCCGCTGTCTGCTGCTTTTCACCCAGAGGTTTTTTTTACTTCACCGTTATTACCAAGGTTGCATCTAACCTTTATGCACGTGAATGCAGGTTAGCTCAGAAAACATCCGAAGGACACTCAACAAGGCCTAAACACTTTCATAAATAAATTAAGGTAACATTTTTTTACAAAGTTAGAAACCACTACTGTCATAAATGGCCTCCAATAATAATTTTTCACTGCGTGTTCGAGTCAACGTCCTTTAATAGCAGGAGTACTTGAAAGAGAAGGGCGCCCTAAAAAGAAAAACATAAACTCCCGCATTTTGCATTCTATTCTCTTTGTCTCACATTCCCCCCCAAAAAATAAGTAAAAAGGTGAAGGTAACTTGTTGTTGATTATGAAGATGCAGTACATTTTGTTTGTGTATAAAAAGGCTAGTAGGAGGATGATGATAATAACAATAGTAATAGTAAAAAATTGGTTTGGATGCACATCTTGCAATATAAAGAGTGAGAGGGGGAGGCCATAGTCAAAGAGTCATGCATATTTAACGAACTAAGTTGGTTGTAAAACTGTAAATACATCCACTAGTTTACCTATACGACACGGTCAATATATTTTTATTATAGCTGCGTGGGTACACCTTATTTTGGGTGAGTAAATATAATAATATATACTTTAGCGTGTTATATTGCATAAGTTGTATAATAATACATAGCGGTAATAATATATTGTACAGTAGCAGCTCTCTTTTTTTCACGCACTTTCGCTTTCTCGACGACGAGTGCCACAAGAAATATGTACATTTTTTAAAGTGAATATTTATTGAAAGTCAGCAAGCATTAGCTGAAATTATCCCCCCGGGGAAAGGTAAATAAGGCTGAATGACTACTTTGGGGAAACATAAACCAAACAATATTACACACATCCAGCGATATGTAAATGTAACATGTAACTCTTCTATTTTGATGAGGTTGCATTACACAGATTTAAAATTAAAGTGGGGGTATTGTGCTGTTTCGTGTCGCTTCAATGGTCATTAGTCATTAGTTATGACTCATTACTGCGTGGTTTACTTTTTACTTTGACATGAGACCTTAATAATACCAGATGGGCATGAAGCAGTTCAAATTAAAGAGGGGTTGGTTATCGCAATGTCAACTTAAATACCGTTATCAATATGAATAGGTATGTATAAATTTAAGAGAAAAGATGCAAAATCTCGTACTGTTGGAGGCTGAGAAATGTTGTAAGGGGTAAAGGAATGGCGAGGATGATGTGACTGTGTTAATTCCCAGTAATGAAAACCTATAAAAATTATTAGGTATTCAATCTTGACTCTTTTCCTCAATCTTTGACATGGATTTCCTGCTTCTATTCAAAAGCAACTCTTTCGACAAAAACATCCTGTGCAAAATGAAAAGAGGCCGAGAAGATGGATATTACATATTAGGTATATTGTTTCCTAATTCCTAAGCGCTTTGTTAGCAAAGTGGTTGTTTTGCGTTTTGTAAAATGCGTGCGTAGATAGGTGCCACAGGATAACCTTCTTTTTAGCAAGTAATTTTGTTTTTTACAGCGTCATAAATCAACAGAATCGAATTTTCAAACATTTTTTTATAGAATTCGCAATACTTCCAATAAAGGGGATTGTCAATTGTGGCGCTTTATTCCAAAATCCTTTTCAAATCATTACACAACTTGTTTTCCTCTCTGGCTTTTGCCTGAATAGAGAGGAAGTTATGAGGATTCCTTGTAAACCGGAAAAACAAGTAAAAATAGAAATGTTATTTAATTATCGCAAAGTGACACTGTTAAAAACCATTATACCGCCTTCCTTTCTCTTCAAATCTCTTCTAGCAACAACGACAAAAAACCGGATTCATCTCGATTCGTTTTCTAAATAATTCAAAAAAACAAATAAAAAATAATTCGCCTCCTGCGTTTTATGTTTGTAATTTTGTCTAAACAACAAAAAAAAATCACCGAAGCCTAAAACAAAAGGAAAAAAGTTGGCATGTTTTTTCCTGTTTTGGTTATATTGTTTTACAAAACTAATGTGTTTCCAGAACAAAGCAGTTGAACAACAATGAACAATGCCTTTTTTTAAACAACTAAAAATAAAACAACAAACAGTCAAATTCTGAATATCATCATTGTATTGTCATGTGTTTATTTTTTGTTGTCGTTGTTCTTTTGTCATTTTGCCTGACGTATTTTCAGAAGCAGTAACGCGAGAAATAAAAGAGGACGCTAAATGTCTTTTTAAGTAGAGCACAATTTACAATTTTTTCTATTTCACGTAATCCCTATTCTTATTTTTTATTATTTTCTTTTCTTGGAGTACTCGTGTAACTCTAAAAAATATGTATGTTTTTTTCATACCATCCATACGGGGAAAAAGTCAAGAGTAAATTCGCATTTACATAAACAACCATGTAAATAAATACCCCTGCGTATCAACTTAATTTTCAAAATGATGCTAACAAAATAGTTGAACATGATGAAAAAAGAAGACATTTTTTTAAAATCAATTATGTTTTTTTCTTTTGGAAGTTGACGTTTATAACAAAGTTGAAATTCCCAGGGCTTAACCTACATTTAACATTGAAAATTTTGTTGGGGCAAAGTGAACGTTTCTTTTTTCTCTTCTTCTTTTCCGTGCAACACTCAAAGGAAAAAGATTGTCATTGTTTTATTGTGCAATGGTCCTAAGAAAAACCACAGAATACTTTGGTCATTTCCATAGTAAGCACCACACACTCAACAATACTTTCTCTCTCTCTCTCTTCCCTCCATGTATTCTGTCTGTGTTTTGTATAATTTTTTTTTCTCCTCAAGAAAAAGGGAAACGGAGTAATCTCGGATTGCAGTGCGGTTTTTGTGGAATCTTTCCTTCAGTTTCAGTTTTATCTTGGAAGAATCATGAATGATGCCGGGAAATGTAAAATGTTTACAATAAATATAATAAATATACATGATGGCCATATTTATATATAGCCATGTTAGTTTTATTTATTTATTGCCCATTCTACTAACCACTTGGAAGAGTCAAGGAGTGCAGCAGTGGTGGGAGCAGCAACAACTACAACAACAACAACAGGGCATGTGTGTGTGTGTGTGTGTGAAAATTTTGTGGTCTCTCTTCTCGACTACTACAACTTCTTGTATATAAAATATATATATGTTATATGTTTGCTAATGTAAATATATTATGTTGGTTGTGTTGTGGATGTGTGTGCACTCGGGAAAAAAGATTTTTATTTTAGAAAGATAAGTTTATAAGGAGATGGTAAAATAAGTGGAAATGGTGGTGATACTGGTTTTTTCAAGATTTTACGAAATGATACGAGTACTGGGAATAGAGTAGATTCCATGTTTACACCATGCATCTTTTATAAAATATATTAATATATTTTACTCTTTATTTATTCTGGAGCATCATTGTCATTATATCTTTATATCATGGGCGTCCTCAAAACCAAAAAAAACCCAGCATACTTAAGAAAACAACAAGCAGGGAAGTTAAGCTCATTATTACCTACCCAAATATTGTCCTGGTTGTCATTACTGTTATTATTATTATTAAACACGGCTAAAATAAATGGAATGCAATGGGATGTTAGTGGATTTCATTTGCATCCTTTTGTATATTTTTTTTATTCTGAGATAGAAGATCACTTTTTTAAATTCATGGCACTGCATTATAACGCCATTACATATTATCATATACAAATATGAATGCATTCTTTATTATTGTTAAAGTAAAGGCTACAAACCACAATTGCAGTTGCTTATTAAACTTTCAACGAGAGTAAAAGATTGGTGAACAAGATATAACGACTCATGTTCAAATAATTTTACTACTTCAATTTATTTATTTATTTTGGTTGAGAGCTCCTATCTTTATCTTGTGGTGGTGGAAATGGCAACTACTCGACCACCTTAACCACCAACATCACCACTACCAAAACTGTTCCTCTAGTTCTCATTCAAACTGTTTTGCTGCCGCCGCTTTGTACTCAAAATAATTTACTCCAAAAAATCGGTACACAAGAAAGCTAAAGGGATATGACATGTTTGAAAATTCGAATTAAATATAAGTCGCGAGAAATAAACAGGAAATGGCAAAGTCTGGATATTTTTTTATTCACATGCCCCATTTCACATATTTATTTGCTTATTTTCATTTGAGTGCATTTATCCATGTAATTTGAAAAATGTTTTTTTAGTATTCAGACGCAATAACTGCAAAGCTAATCAAGAAAAAAAGTTGTAATAAACATATACATTTAAGTCTCTCAACCATTAACTCACTCATCCTTATTACCTACATATATTTTTCTAATGCGTTTTCCTAACAAAACATCTTGTTTTCATTCCACTTTCTCAAAGAGATTCAAATTTTCAGGTTTCCAGTTTATTATAAAGCTGCAATGCAAAAAGAGGAAGCTTTTTCCTTGGTAATTTGAGTCCAATTATTTATTTAAAAATATGATATATGCATAATACATGTGTATGTCACATGATAGGATGCAAATGAGGAGCATACAGCTCTCTTCTTTACAAACACACATATTTGACAAAATCATGATAATATTTTATGATTTGATGATAACTTTTATATTGCCCTGCTTTTATGTGTTATCATTATTATTGATATTGTGTGGTGATATTGGAATTGAAGATGATGATGATTTGATGAAAATGGGAAATCAAAAAAGTGAATTGGAGCATCTGGTCCCAGTCTGGTCTACTATCCTTATTAATATTATTATTATTATTATTATTATATCATCAGATCAAGTCAGATCACATTATTATTATCACATTTCTCCTAGTTTGGCCAAAAAGGAAGGGAAGGGGAAGAAAAGAAGTGGCGAATATTGACAGAGTCATAAGAAAATAATGTGATGTTGGTAGTGGGGGTAGTGATCAATATATTCCTGGATTTGAAATTCTAATGAGCTGCTGTGCTGCTGCTGCTCTACGAGCCGAGCAGAGGAAGAAGGAAATTTTATATGAAGCTGTATGTAGAGTCTACATTGTAGACGATGAACTAGTGGAAAGAGAGAGAGAGAGAAGATGAATTCTAATATTTCTCTTGTAACTGTCCATATATTTCTTGTTATATGATTATGATTGGTAGGGAGTAGTGGAGGTTGGAAGCCAAAAATAGATGTGAGATGATGTATTTTGTATAGTTAGCTATATCAAATATGTAGGATATTGTATACCCACTCCTTTTATTACTATCATCATTATTGATGTCGATCTCTTTCTCTGCACACAATTTTTTTATTTTGATGAATTGCACCGACAGACCAAGAAAAAAAATTAGAGGCAGACAGACATAATTTTGTTGGGAGAAAAGGGGGAAAAAGCTTGACTTGTATGTTTGAGAGTAGCAAATGCCACGAGGAGTCGTGTCACCTTGACAAAAAAAAATTCAAGTATGGTCATCAAATCAAATCATGTTGTAGTCACGTAGTCTATACTCGTTTGAATCACACAACTTTTTTTATTCCTTTTTTTTATAATAGTCGCTTTATAAAGCTCATAAAAATGACATTATCCATCAACGTCATTGATTATCTTGTATTTAAGATAATATGGCACAGGAAAATAATAATAAGGAAATTGACATGTTTAACTTGGCTTGGCTTGTCTGGCCACATCATTAACATTTTACAATTCATCTGAAGAGGATATCATTAGCAGCTTTTTATTTCCTGTTTTTTGCAAAAAAAAAACGACGCCTATGCTCTTTTGAACCTAATCATCTTGTTTTTGAGAAAGAGAGATTATTATGTTTTGTAAATCTTGGAATACTTGTTTATACTTTTTTTCTTGAAGGAGTGCTAATACGAAAAAAAACTATACTTATTTTTGCTTTCTTCTTTTAACGGTAAAGTCAGCGAGAAAGATGATAAGGTTTGCTTCCGCGAAAAAAATATATATGATAATCTGGAAACATAAAAAAATCAAATATCTGCTTAAAGCTTTGTGGAGACCCTCAAGCCATCTTAATTTTTAGCTCGCTTGCTTGCTTTCCCCTTCTCTCATATTTTTTTTTCTTTCTTGTGTCTACATTTAACGTATACAAGTCACGGTGCAACAAAAAACACGTTTACTTTTGACTAAACTTCTTGTTCATTTTGAATTTACTTTTTTACTATCAAAAGAAAATATCCTACCCTCCAACCCTTAAAAACTATAAAGCAGATTTAATATGGAAAGTGACTTGACTACTACACTGCATTGACTTTTTTTTAGCAAGGAATAAAAAATATATACCTATCTGCCACTTATTTTATTTTATTTTTGCTTTCCACGATGCCAAAGTTGACAATGATGAAGTGAACTGCCAGCAGCTTCCACACAAAACAGGCTACCAGCATTCGGAAAAGGGCGATGATAGCCGACAAATTTTTCATGTTTTATTACAGCAAAAAATGTCTGTAAAAAAATGTATCTACAATTTTATATTTGGACACGTATAATTTTTAATATACTATTTTTTTGAGCTCTATATAAAAATAAGTGCAATATTCGTATGATCCGAATGATCGTAATAAAAAAAATAATATAAAATAAAAATACATTATTTTATGGCAAACAAACCCCTAAACAACAAATATGGCAAAACAAAATGGTGTGAGAAGAGATGGGAAAATTATTACTACTTTTTTCCCTAGTGCGAATTACATAATAATGTGCGGTTGTATCATGTGAGATGTTATTATCGACTGACCTGTATAAAATACATAACAAAAGCAATATATTATCAATTTTTTATCTAAAATAAAAATGTACGCTTTAACCCTTCAAAAATTTTCATTGCGAAAATATTACATGAGCAGCAGCAGGAGTAAAGATGACACAAAAAATGTAGTTTGCCATATTGCCAGTGTGCTTTATTGTCCATGCATATGTCCACATATATGGATATATATTTGGGGAAATGGATTAATGCTCAGGAGACATGTCATGTCACGCCGTTCATTTATGCTACGTTTGTGGGGGAAAAAGAGAATAAAATATAAATATAAAATTTTAAAACACTTTTTTTTGCACTGCCACACAAACCAAATTTTGTACATACGTCAATACAAAATGCAAGATATATTGTAAGGTAGGTGGAGTGATGCGCGGTGGTGTGCAGATTTTGAGTAAATATTTGCACCAAAAAAATTGATGATGATGGTAAGACATGGATATCCTCTCTTTTTTCTTTGCCTCTGTGTTTGAATTTTTTTTTGAGGAAAGAAATAGAAATACATTTGATTTGATTCAAAGCTTCATTCTCGAGAAAAATTGTTGATGCCACTCTGCACTTCATTGTAACTTTGAAAATGATATTGTTATATTATTATTTTTTTTGAAATGCGATATACCATTCTCTCTCTATTTACAAAAGCTATTGTGCCATCACTGTGATTGGAGTAGGGAGATTTTTATTTTTTTCCTCTTCCGCAGAATGGAAATGAAATGAAATGGATGATGATGGTGGGAATAACAACAAATCCAAATAATAATAATATCCCATGTGTGTCAATGACGAGGAAGATGATGATAAACTATGTCTTATTTACATTATTCTTCAGAATTGTGAAGAGAACAAAGTTTGAATACGTTTTTATCTCTTCTTTCCCAAAAAGCATATATGTTTTTATATGCATCCTAGTTTTCCTGATGTATTCAATCAAAAAAATATCAAAAAATAAAATAAAATAGCGAGAGAAATGCGGAGATCGGAGATGTCATCATGATCATCTCAAGTAGTCGGTTGCGTCGCTTCACAGTTGTTATTATTCTTGTCAGTGAGCAAGACACAGAGAGAGACACACACACACACACACAAGGCAAGGCTTGACTCGATTGTATTCTCCATTCTCCTTTTCTTTCTTGTTTGCAGAATAGGGAGAGAGAGAAGGCAAAGAATCCTGTGGGGCTTCCTGATTGTGATTCTGATTTTGAGTTGACACAATTTACAAAAGGACGACGAAGGGATGCAATGCAGAGTCGCGAGCAGAATTGCGAATTTGTTATTAATAAATAATATTAGTCATGATAATAATAATAATAATCATAGTTTCATAAAGCAAACATTGTCGTCATTGACGTTGGTAGAGTGTGTGTGTGTGCAGAGCACTAAAAATATAATAATAATAATAATATCTGCAACTTCATTCCATTATTTTGTTTTGTTTGGGGAAAATATATGGAAAGACAATGAGAAACATGAACAAAATTGGAAATTGGAAAGTATGGGAAATAAAACTTTTAGCCACATGCTGGCTCTTATTCTGCATAATATATTTTATATATATATATATGTCCATATGAATATAATGTAGCTAATGTGTATGCATCTATTTATATAATAAATACTAATATATATTCAAGTCAAGTCAAGTCCCAACGGATGGGAAATATTCTGGGTAGTCAAAATATGAAAATAAATTTTAATCTCACCGGTCATCTAAAAACCATTTGTGTCATCGTTACGCGACCACACCACACACACCATCTAGTCATATTGAGAGAGTGTGGCTGGCTCTGACTTTGTGTATGTTTGACTGTGTGACTGTTGGCCTGGCAAAGGATTAAAGTTGAACCTGTTTGGGGAGCATGGGAGTTAAAGCAAAAAATGAGAGACAGTGACGCCGAGGAGAACGTTGGGATGGTGGTGCAGTGGTGTGGGTACAGGTCGACATTCAAACATTTTGCGTTTACTTGAATGCCATCATCATCATCAATATGCCATCATCATGGAAGAGTATATATGTATCTAAATTGTATAAATATATACTTATGTTTATATAGCATACCACCACATCATCATTACACACTATCATCACCATTACCAAAACAAATGTAAAAAAATATTTTAGTGTTTGTATGGGAGTTATATTAGTAACGGTAATAAAGTTGCGGTGCCATTGTTTTTTCAACTACCACCGATGCTCTGAGAACTTCTCTGTCTCTCTCTCTCTCTCTGTCTCCCTTTCTCTTTCTTTCTTTTTCCGCCTTTCTCTTTCGCAAACACTAACGTTCAAAAAAGACCCCCGCATTGGAATGGACCACAGTTGGTGAACCACGGATCGGAAAAAGGGGTCATCAAACACATGTGTTCTTTGCAAACAAACAAATGTATATACCTACCTATATACCATGTAGCCACACAAGCACAATAGGCGGCCTCCAAAAAAATAGTCGATTTTTTCAAGATTTATACACATCTTCATTTTTCCCTCTAAAAACTCACGATCATCATTATCATGATCATAATCGTTAAATTTGGTTACGTTTTGAAACAAGCAGGCAGTTTATCAATGTGGAAAAAATTAATTGTAACTAAAACCATTTAAATTAATCGACTTTAATTGTATACGGGCATGTGGGGTTCTTATTGCTGTTATTATTATTACGTATTTTTTTATTTACAAGAAAGTTTACAAAATTTTGACAACCAAAAAACTTATTTTTTTTTACATTTTGTAAAATATCTGCATTGAATGAACTTTTTTTTTTAAATATTAGCGGTGCAAGGTAGGTGCGTGCGCTAGGATTTGTGATGGGAAATATACAGCTTTATGTATTCATTTATAAAAAAGGAACGCTTCATCTTTTGAAACCGGAAAATAAATAAAAAGTTGTTGGTAGCCATTTTTATTCTCTTTTTGCTATTTATTTCAGAATCTTGCTTGCTCGGTACTTCCGGTAAAGGGATATTTTTTCTTTAAAAAAGTACAAAATACAAAATAAAAATTGTAGCTTGTAGCGGCAGTGTGTGCAATTGACGGTAAGATAGCTGTTTCTGTAACCCACGATATTTAAAAGAAGATATATAAAATAAATGCAAATATATATTATCCTGTTTATATTTTTCCACATAAACATATCTGAGATTCTTGTTGTGGTGCTCTCTCACTTTTACTTTTCTCTGTACAAAAATTACTGCTGCTGCACTCGTTTTTTTCCCTGTTGGGATCCTGGTCTATTAGGTCGGGTCTCTGGCTTTCTATTTTTATTATGATAACACGACACACACACACACACACACACAGCAGAGGAGGGAGAGAGAAAAGCTGGCACAATCCATCGCTTTCTCTGCTGCTGCAACTGCTGCTGATGATGATAATATTGTCGTAGTTTATGGTGCACAAAAGGAAGGGTAAACGGCCGTGACTACTACTTTGACTATACAACATCTACTACCACTGCTACTCTACTATCCTGCGAAAAAGTGTACAACGAGTGGAGTACTACAGCTTGCAATTTAGATGGTGGAGTAATGATGTCATGTATTTTTGGAGTCGTTTGAGGAGATGTAGTAGATACGGGGAAATCGTAGAAAGCTTGAAAAAGAGAAAGAACAAGGAAAAAGCTGTGTGTCTAAAAGTCTACTAGAAAATGGCAAATCCCTTGTAACGGAGTATGCAAGGAGCGCTCATCATAATAATAACGTAACTTATTATTTATTTTGATGAGTGTGCTCACTTATCCTTTCACATATTATTCTAATATTTTTTATGGAATAATTGCGTCTGGATTTACTGATGTAAAGCATTATAATTATGTGTACCCAGCAGTAGAACAATTGTTTGGAATTACGATGATCAGAAATATTGGGACGGAGGCGGGTCGGCGGTATAACATTCTAAGCTTGCGTTCTTATCAAGTCCAATTCTTACACTTTTGCTACATAACAAGAATGGTAGTAAGTGTTTTGTGTGTGTGTAAATGTAGGAGAGGGAGAGTGAGTGAGAATGTGAGTAGTTGTAAATGGATGATGGTCTGTTTTCTTCTGTTTTGTGTGTGTGGAGTTGTGCCAACTTTCTGCCTCATCATCATCATTGCTTGCTTTGGCATCTTCCCATCTACCCGTTTTTTCCTCTCTCTCTACACCCCCCCCCCTTTATTTGCGTACATTCATTTATTTAGCTTATATATAAATAGTAAATGGGTAGACAGAGAGAAAGTAAAGTTGTGGAAGTAGTAGTAGAAGTAAAAAGTACTCTGGTTATGTAATGTATTGAGCGCGGCACGAAGTAGCAAGCAGGAGCTGCAGCAGCCTGCTACAAGAAGAAGAAGAGGAGGAGGAGGATGATGATGACGACGGGTGAAATGTCCAAGAAGGAAACTAAAATGGCACACACAAATGTTATTGTGCTCATATCATCGTCAGAACATGAGAGCATTCCTCCTTCCACCCTCCCCCCAACCGCAATACCAAAAAAGAAGCTATAGTTTAGTTTGTAGTATGAAATGTGCACTCCTCTATGCATTCTGTATTGCTTTTACTATGATTGTTATTATTATTATTATTATTATTATTATATAATCTAAGTATTTATATGCACATGATTTCCACATTTTAAGGACGTGAGTGGTTTGTGTGTGTGCAAATGTGTATATGTCCTGATGGCAGTTGTGATGGTGGTAAAAGGAGCAGATTTAGTCGCAATCACAATCAGAATCAGGGAAAAGGTCCATGAATGATCATGATCACGATCATAATAATCATCATCTTGCCCATATAATAGCTTGCCAAGCAATACACTATGTACGACCATCAAAGTAAAAAAAAATAATACTTGAAGAATATATAATATAGTTTATATATAATAATATATAAAAATGAGCGTGAAATAAAATAAAAAATATATAGTAAAAATAGAGTCCAACCCGGGTAAAAGCTTGTACATGGGCTTGACTTGACTAAAATGGAAGTGGAACGTGCACATAAAAAAGACAAGCGGAGAGGGATATAACCAGACCAAAACAACTTTCACCAACAGGCAAGCTTTGAGGTTAATGAATTACCTGTGAGGTTTTCCCCTCCCCCCACCAGAAAAAAAGCACTCCACTCCACACACTGCACTACTACTATTCTGAAGAGGAAAAAATATATATAATAATAATAGGTGGTAATGGCGATACTTGTGTAAAAAACAAGGCTCATGGACTACTTGTACTTGTGTGTGTGTATGCATTTATGCATGTGTCTGTCACGTTTCAACGTCCTTTTCAACAAATTAATTCTGATAGGAAATCTACAAATAACTATTTTTTTACTACAGCGGTGATACGGACGGACATAAAAAACGGTTGCTTTTCTGGCAACTTAATCCTTTTTTTCCACTCTCTCTTTTTATCCTTCCCTCTTTCTTTCTTTCATATCCTTTTTTTCAAAACATTTTTTATTTCCTTGAAAACAAAATGGGGAATTAAGCTGTTGAGTTGTTGTTATTGATGGAGGAATGAATGTGGAATAAAAATGTGAAGTAACTATTGTGGTGGTGGTAGCAGTCCTTCCAGTAATTTACACTATACCACACCATCACCAATAATAATAGTAATAATAATAATGGCTTTGGTTTTGTGAAGGATATAAAAAAAACTGGGCATTATAATCCACGTTTTGTGTCTGGAGAGAGAGAGGGAGAAAAAGGAAAGTATTAATAGCCTTGTCGAGAGATGTTGTTGGAGAGGCACGTCATCTTGCATTTCTACCGCCATCACCATTTCCACTACCACCACCATACTGTTAGTTTTTTTGGAGGTCGTGATCATCATAATCATGATGATCGTACAAATTAATTGTGTAACATTGTTATAGTATTATATATATCCTGTGAAATGAGGACCAAGAACGGAGGAGATAATGCGAAAGTTGAATTTTTTTTTGGAGAGACATGAAAGGAGAGATAAATGCGGTTGGCTCATAGCTCTCTCTCTTTTTTTTTTCTCTCTCTCTCTTTCTCTCTTTCCAAATTCTACAGTCTACAGATGGTTTTATCTTGATCACATCCCATCCCATTGGCTGACAGCATTAATAATGCATATAAAAATATTATTATTGAACAATATGGAAATTATGGAAAAGGCGGTGGCTTGTACACAAAAGCATGTTGTATAAATACTTTGGGATGAGGGAAATGGCAAAGGTTATTTGAGAGATGAGATGAGAGGATGGGATAAAAGCTTTATTTTTTTGCTGGGTTGTTGAAGATGAAACATAATCTTTGTTCTGCTAGGCTCGCTGTCTGTATGAAGTGACGTGTTCCACAAAAAACCCAATCTGATTAATGGCTGTTTATTAATTTTCATTTTGTCTACTGCCTACTTATCTAATTTGTGTGTGTGTTTTTTTTGTGGATGTTCAACAGGTACGGTGACATGGTTCCAAAAACCATAGCAGGCAAAGTAGTTGGTGGTGTATGCTCCCTGAGTGGTGTCCTTGTCATCGCTCTTCCAGTCCCTGTCATAGTCTCCAATTTCAGTCGAATATATCATCAAAACCAACGGGCGGATAAGAGGAAAGCACAAAAGGTAACACAATATAATAAGGTTTTCATTACTTTTCTCTTCATAAGCTATATAATATGTACATAGTCATGTGTATATTATCAGTTTGTGGAAAAAAGGGGGAAAAATGATGAATCACCCCTGAGATTGCAAACACCTGAGCCGATGCTCATTTTTCATTCGATTTAAGTTTGCGGGGAAAATATACAAACAAGGCATTTTGTTTAAAACTTGACTTGCATATTACTGCGCTGCTAACAATTTTTTTTGGTTTGTAATGAGAATACTACATTGAGGATATTTTTGTATGAAATTTTTAGAAAGCCAGACTGGCCAGAATAAGAATCGCCAAGGCATCATCCGGTGCAGCATTTGTGAGCAAAAAGAAAGCAGTGGAAGCTCGACTGGCAGCCCAGGAGAGTGGACTGGATATTGACGATGGACGCGAAGAGGATATATTTGAGTTGCAACATCATCATTTGCTTAGATGTCTCGAGAAAACTACTGTAAGTTCATTAAGAAATACATGAGATCAGATTTGAGATTTTTTTTTTTTTTTAAAACTTGCTAGTATTTTGTGAATTGTTTCAAGTTGACTGCACTTTTATTACCAGTTATTTACCTAATCAAATGTGTGTTGTGTGCTTACTTAAAATCACTTCTTGTTTAATTGTTAATATAATTTGGTTGCTTTTGCTTAAAATATTAAAGTGATTTATGTCTAATATCTTTGTAGTTTTTTGTTAATTAGACCCATTGTCCAGTTTTGTATTGGTCCTTTGCTTGCAGATTGCTTGCACGAACAGTAGTGTATCGAGGCAATCGATGGTAAATTGTACGTTTACCAAGCAAATTACTCATTTAAGTAAACCAAGTCCGCTTATTGTTTGTTGAGAAATTATCTAACAATTTTGATATTAGTTGGAGCACACTTTTCAAATCAATCGTTTAACGAGACAAACGGTTTGAATATGAACAACAAAATATATAGCAAAAACGTGAATCTTCAAGTTGGCGTTTTTAAATACATTTTTGAATGGAAATTAAAAAAATCAAAAGTTAATAAAAAAAATTAAAATTAAAACTTTTTTAAATGAATTTCTAAAAACTCGTGTGGTTTGCGCAAAAAAATTGTGTGAGAATTTAGATGAAAAACATAGATTTCTTAAAAATTATTATTATTATTATTATCATTATTATTATTATTTTTACAAATAAAAAACAAATACAAATGATTTGTGGGACAGGGCATGAAGATAAACACAACGCCGCAGGTGCAGACAAATACCAGTACAGCTACCAGCGCAACAATGACTACGCCAACAACCACAAGTACCATGTCTTCACCACCAGCACCAGCTGTGTGACTTGTGTAGTGACCATTTTATTAATTAAACTAATAATAATGTAAAAAAATATATAAAGGAACCACACGGTCAACAAAATGATGATGATGATGATGGGGTGCTTGGTGTATTGTATTTTCTCGGTATTAAGTAAAGTTTGGTTTCAACTTTCTTTCCAACTTCTTGCAGCATTCTCTCTCGCACTCACTCTCTTCACTTCATCTTCACTATTTTCCAGATGCCTTCTCTTTAATTTTAAATTTGTTTCAATATTTAATTTATTATTATTATTATTATTATTATTATTCAAGTGCCAATTTCATTTATGTACTTGTACGCAATTTTATGTGTAGTTCAATAATATATTAAATTAAATATTTGCTACTTGTACAATATGTAGCACAAATATATATTATGCAAACAGGTATACATAATATATACTTGTTGGTACTAGGCCAATATATATAAAACATGATAGTTAATAAATATTGCAAGTTAAATAGACAAGAAGATTATATATTTATTTCATAGTTAAATTTTTATTTTAATATAATTTATTTTTAAGCGTTGAAACCTGCTTTAAAAAATAAAATTTTTATGTGAAACATTCGGACCAAAAAATCCAAAAGATCGTCATTAGCAGTAAATTTACTTATATTGCTCCATTTTATCTTGTGACAGGGGATAATAATTTACAGCTCGTTATCAATTTTATTTTACCGTTTCTACCGCTGAAATTTCTCCCGTAAACTTTTTTTTCCACTTGTTATCATTTTTATCATTATCCTCATTAATTTACATTAAATATTCAGAGTATACAAAAAAATAAAAGTGTTAGATTCCTAGAAACCCTTGCCGATTAGTTTTTACAACCAAATCCTGAGTAGTCCAGTAGCTCATCCTCAAATGAATCATTTAAAAAAAAGTATAATATGCATGCCAATAAGAAGACAATAATGTGGGTACCCCAATAATGTGACAATATCATGATATTAACTACATTTTTGTAAACTAAATCTTTATTTTGTCTTTCAATTTCTCGTCAACAACCCAACAAAAAGGAAAGAAAAAAGTCCAAAAGTTTTTGGTGTACTTAATTTTTTTTATAAATTCTAATGCGATTTCAGTTCAAAAAAGAATTCTAATTTTTTTCTTGTTGCTTATTATTTTAAAACCATTCAAGTATGCACAAAATGTACTCATGTGCTACAGACTCTGTACTCTGTATATTGTGTATATATAAATATTTATTTTGTTGACTTGACTTAAGTAATTATTTTGTTTCCTTCCAATTTTACGACTTAATATTTTCTTTTTTTTATTTTCATTTTGCACCACAACAAAAATACTACAGGTTTTTTGGAGAGAGAAGCAAAAATATTATTTAGAATGTATTTAAAAATGATTATAATATTTTTATGCTTAAGTTGTAGCAAGTCTTATTTTACCACATGTTATTATTATTCTCGTTATGCTCAATGTGATTTTATCCATAAATATCCTATTCTTATCTGTATCCATTATCATTTCTTTTATTAATTATTATTATTATTATTACTATTTTGTTGTCAATAGTCCAAACTCACATGTAATTAAACACTGACATAAGTGCATAAAATATATATATAAAAATTATAAATCTCCGTCGTCGTCGCCCGGACGAATATTTTTAGTATTCGAATTTTAAAAAAACGACTCGAAAAAAGTAGTTCCTTCGGCGAGGCCTCAGTTTTTTCATAATATTCGTATCAACAGCGACCGTCTAACGAGCTACTAAATGTTTACACTGTATACCTAATAAACAATATTATTTATTTATTTGTTTCAAAGATAGTTTTTTAGTTTGTAAGGTGTATGTATTTATTATGCACAGCTTTAAATTTATGTATGCAACAATCATTATTATTATTATTGTGAAGGATTATATTTTGTTTCGCCAAAGAACTGCCAAATAATTAAAGATTAATTTTTATTTAAAAAATATATATTTCATATTGTATGCTGCTGCTATACATTCTACATATAAAAATTGCACATTGCCCCATTAAAAATTTACCTTTTTTATTTTCATCAATGCGCTGCTTTTTCATGTAAAAGTTTTGATATTAATTTCTCGTCAAGTTCATTGTTCATATACCTATTGTAATAAAAACAGTGCTATTTTTGTATCATCATTTTATTACCTATTATTATTGTTTTGCACACACACATATATTTTTTTACAATCGCAAAAGTATATATATTTTTTTGTAAAAAATTTTAGATTAAATGCACTCCCTATAAAAAACCAAAATATGTTTGCGCACACCCACGCACAAAATTTATAAATGTTGGCCTCATAATTTCATATATTATACTTTTGATGTATATTTTGCTCTGGGAAAATAAAAATAAATGTATCTTAAAATCATTTTTGGTGCGTTTATAAAAATGATACTTTAGGATCGGGAATTTGTCGAGATGGACGTACCCTACAACGGACAACCGAAAAGACCTGGTAGCCCATCTCCACCTCCATCTCCGCATGGTTCGGAAGTAGTAGGAAGTCGGACTGCCCTCTTGCAACTTTGCTGTCCTGCCAGATGTTGCCCTCAGCGTTACCAGGTGACCATTTATTCTCTCTTTCGCTACTTTAAAATGTTTTGTTTAAAAAAAAATCTAAAAAAAAAAATAATCACATGCATTCTCTTTTTATTTTCCTCACTATTTCTATCATAAATAATTATTATAAATGTCTATATATTTAAATTTAAATGTATGGCTACTCATGTTTTTTTCAATGAAAAACCTTATTTTTTTATTTAAAAAACCTTTACCAAAATTTTGTAGAATGTACCCGTTTGACTTGAATCAATATAAAACGCATGCAAACAAATGGTATGCTAAAAATAAATTACAAACTTCGTACCCATTCATTTGTCAAAAAATGAAACGGCTGTCTCAGTACAGAAATTAGGGTGGGATATAGTTTTCAGTTTAATTGACTACATAGGTAACTGTTTAACACAGAAAATACACGTCATATTTGATAAACAACCACTACTATACTCATTAGTACGGTGACAGGTGTACGACAGGTATAATTTGTTCATCAGGCAGACAAGCTAAATAGCTAAACTTTGTTTTCGTCTAAAAAATGTGTACGCACGACCTTAATAATAATTACTATAAGCGCAAAAAAAGTGTAACAAACAATTTGAAATCCGTCGCAACAGTAAAATAGATTTCAATTTGTCGAGATGGACGTACCCTACAACGGACAACCGAAAAGACCTGGTAGCCCATCTCCACCTCCATCTCCGCATGGTTCGGA
>JAITYZ010002675.1:0-17282 GCA_027744595.1 Paronellides praefectus
ATTAATTTAAAACAGATTTAATTATTTTCTTCTCAAATCCTTTTCACGATAGTTAAGGACTTTTCTTGGACGTAAATTTCTCCTCTCTTCAGTTTCATCACTTGGTTCATCCACAGCTGGTGGTGGTTTCACCTGTACTTGTGGCTCAAAATAAGCTTTTAGATCAGACACATGACGTTTATTAATCATGTTCTTAGGCATTTTCATTGTATATGTATCGTTATGTTTAGCAACAATCTCATAAGGACCTATATATTTCGGTTCAAATTTCCATGTTCTGTGTTCTGACTTGTTTGAAAGTGCATGCTTCAAAACCCAAACCTTTTCACCTACATTAAAATTAATTTCACGCCTCTTTGAATCAAAATAACTTTTGTTAATCTGATGTTTACGACGAATATTATCTCTGACATGTTTCAACACTTCCTGAAGTGATTTTGGAACAGATTTTGCAATATCTTGAATGTTTTGTACAGACAATTCCTGACTATCTGTGATCAATTCTCTATCAACAGGTAACGTTATTTCACGAGCAAGAACTAGTAAAGCTGGAGATACTCCAGTTGTATCATTAATCAGAGAACGCAGACAAAGAGCAAATTTTTGCAAATGTTCATCCCAATTATTTTGAGCATCATTAACATAAGTTGCCATCATACGAACAAGATCACGATTCGTTCTTTCAGCCCTATTTGCAGCTGGATGATATGCACTAATTTGGACATGTTTGACTTTCCAATAATCACACAAAGTTCTCATTGTTTTACTACAAAAATTAGATGCATTATCTGATATCAAAACAGATGGTGAACCAAATCTACAGAAACATTCGTCTAGACATTTTACTGTCTTTCTAGAAGTTGATGATGGGAGAGCAAACAATTCTACCCAACCAGTTAATTGGTCTACTATTACCAAAATAAAACGGTTCCCACTTTTAGAACGTGGATATGGACCACAGAAATCAATAAATAATGTTTCAAAAACTTTGTTCGCATATGGAACATTACCTAATAACCCTTTTTTCTTCGCGTTTTCTACTTTGTATTCCTGACATTTAATGCAAGATTTTACAAATTCATGAATATCCTTATTCATGTTATCCCAAAAGAAACGTTTTTTAATTGCTAATTTTGTCTTTTTGACACCCATATGACCCATTTCTGGAGGATCATGTAACAAATGCATTATATTAAATTTCATAGATCCTGGAATGACAGGCAATAATAAATCAGAAACAGAATTTTGGACCGCTACGTCATCAGACGGACCCCTACAAAATTCGTCAACCTTACCAGAAGTGTCTTGGACCGCTAAATCGGATGATGGACCCCTACAAAGTCCTCCTGAAGAACTTTGGACCGCTTCACCATTCGACTGACCCCTACAAGACCCTCTCTCATTTACCTTTTTTTCTCGCAACCCTATGACAGACCTGTTTGTAGTATCAAAACCTGGTACTCGCCTACATAAAACACTATCTTTAATTTCATAGCACTCAACTGAGCGTGAGGCCTCATTACTCAATCTTTGTACTATTTGCTGAATATCTCTATCTTTAGCTTGTGCGTTTTTTATTCTGTCTAATAACGTTTCACCTATCACAGCACATGCAACTGGAAAACACATAACATCCCTACAATCGTTAAGGTGATCAATCTCTTCAACCGTATGATGCAATGGTGCACGCGATAAAAAATCAGAAACAACATTTTCGGTACCTTTGATGTGTCGTATTTCACACCTGAACTCCTCAAGAAGATTTGACAAAGTGTTGATCCTTCTATCTTTACCACGTAATGACTCTTTAATATAAATTAGTGCTTTATGATCAGTGTAAATCGTAAATTCTTCACCCCATAACAAATCTGCGAATTTTGTCAAGGCAAAAGTAATAGCTAAAGCTTCTTTTTGTGTTACCGATAATTTTTCTTCAGCTGGGGATAGCGTTCTGCTAGCAAATGCCACCGGCCTTTCCTTATCACCATAAAGTACAGCGAGTACACAACCTAAACCTACATTGCTTGCATCGCATTTTAAAACAATAGGACGTTTATAATCTAAACCATCCAAAATAACGTCATTGCACAAAGCTTCTTTTAAGCAATTAAATGCTTTCTCTTGTTCTCCAGTCCATTCAAATTTTATTTTATCACCAGTTAAACGGTAAAGTGGTTCTGCTAATGTAGCATAATGCTGTATGAAAGAACCATAATATGCACACATTCCTGTAAATTTTTCTATCATTTCTTTATTACGAGGTCTGGGAACCTCCAAAATAGGACGGATTTTTTCAGGATTTTTCTGTAAGCCATTTTGACCTACTATGTACCCAAGAAATTCTATCTGTCTTCTAGCAAATTGTGATTTTTTCAAGTTGATTGACAACATTGCATTATCTAATCTATCTAAGACTGAATTAATATGATGTAAATGTTCATCAAATGTGTCCGACCTTAAAATTGCATCATCAAAATATATATGAACAAACTTTCCAATATAACCGTCTAAAACCCTATTCATTAAAGTAACAAATGTACTTGGTGCGCCAGATAACCCAAATGGAAGAACTTTCCATTGATACAATGTACCATTAGCATAAAAAGCTGTTTTCGGTCTGTCTTCTGCCTTCTTTCGTAACGGGATCTGCCAGAAACCCGACTTTAAATCTATTTTAGTAAACCATCCACCTCCTTTGAGAAGTCTCAAAATGTGATGTGAATTGTGAATTGGTGCCGAAGTAACTTTTGTTCTTCTGTTCAATTTTTTATAATTAACTGCTAATCTCCAGGTATTGTCTGGTTTCCTGTCTAATGCTATGTTAAAACCATAGGATGAATTAGAAGGCTCAATCAAATTCTGTTGTAACAAATTTTCTGTCTGTTTCCGTATTTCTTCTGCTAATCTCGGAGGCCAAATTCTCGGCTTTTCTCTAATGACAACGCCATCCGAATCAATTTCATGAACTGTCATATTAGTTAATCCTATACTTCCATCAGTACGTAATACTCTTGGGAAATTACTTAATAAATCTTCGAGTCTTTTCTCCGGAGACCCATTTATGAACTCACCGGTTGGCCTGTCTGTGACTAGGAAGCTTATTGCCCCATCACGTGAGCGTACATTATAACGTGTGTGTGGATCATCATTAAAATGAAAATATCCATATTGTACATTAGGTACAATACCATAGTTGTCTATGATGTCGAGTCCAATGATGCATGGAAAAGCTAATACATTGACTACTTTAAAGCGATGGAAAATTATGTGATGTCCTAATTTGAATTCAATATCTGCTGTTCCTAATATTTTCATAGGTGACTCATTTGCACAACGTAAAACATCAAGTGAACTAAAATCTATTTCTAGACCTAAGCCATTTGCTAACTTTATCGTTATTAATGAAAATACAGAGCAAGTATCTAGAGCTCCATCAAATTCATTCAAATTAGAAAGAAGTGCTACGAATGGTATTTTTGGTTTTGTGTTCAATACTGGGAGAATCCTCGACCGTAGCTTTGTGAGTTCTCCCATTGACAGTTTAAATTACCGGCAGATGAACCTTGTTGTGAATGTGTTTGTTGCTGGTTGTCGCTACCAGTAACAGCCATTATGACTGCTTGACTATTTGTACATTCCTTCGAGAAATGACCTAATTGTTGGCATTTATGACATCGCAGTTTGCTTTTGTCAAATTGTCTAAATCCTGAACTTGAATTTGGATTTGAATATGAACGAGCACGAAAGCCAGTTTGTTGGTTTGGTTGAAAGTTATTAACCGCTTGTGAACTCTGTAAGTGCATTTGACTTGATGGACCTGGCTGCATTGCAACAGGAGTATAACTTTGTTGAGTTGATGTATTTGCATTATTTGCATTTTGAGTGTTTCTTGCTTGAAAGTTACTAAATTGACTAGGTATGTATGATTGTGGTAGTGAGTTCACACGAGGACGAAAAAAATTTCCTCCACCTCTACCTCTGCCTCCTGAACCTTGAAACTGTGGTCCACTGCCAACATTATAACCAAAAAGCGGTGGTAAGCGAGTATTAGTATTATGTAATCTATCTCTAGATTTAATGCTATCATAGGTACTTTGAAGTACTTCCAACAAAGAATTAACTGTCAAATTATCTAGATTTCCAGCAGTACAACGTATATCTGGTATCAATGCATCGTATGCACGTCTAACTGAAATGCTTTCCGCTTCTGCGGGATTTATTTGTTTAGCCAATGTCACCATTTCTTGAACGAATTGTTCGCATGATTCATGGTACTTTTGTTTTCTAGTGTACAACATTTGGTTTCTCTTTGCCTGGACATTTGCATTGTCAAAGCGAGCTTTAAAAGCAGTTTTGAAATCATCCCAATTTTTTATGATGTCAGTGACACTATCAAACCATAAGAGCATATTTCCCTTCATTATCATGTGTGCCATATTATGATATTGAGATTCTTGACAGCCCTGAGCTTTAAAATATTTTTCACATTTTGTGAAGTAAGTAGCTGAAGTCATAGCATCAGGATTATAGACTGGCGGATCTATGCGTGAATTCATGTTTGTTACACGTATTGCTGGTCTATTTGCATTGTTGGTGTTAAGATGGTCAGCTAACTTTTGATTTACATAAGCTAATTGTGCGGCCGACAAACCACCTAATTCTGGATCATCCGCAGCAAAAACAGGTTGACCTGCGTCAGCAATCCCATTTTGTTCCATTGTTATGTTTGACTCATTCAAAACAGAAGTATTTGCCTGATCTTCAATCACAGTATGCTTATTATAATATTTCCACCTATTTATATCTCTGTATGATTGTCTATGAGTAAGAAATTTTTCTTGAAAACGCTGTCTTAAAACAGGACTATTACTTGTGCTATTGTCTAAAGTAGTATCAAATTCAGAAAATATATCTTCATTCGCTGTGCTATTATTTCCTTGCGGACTTGAATCTGAGTCAGTCATGCCATAAATGTAAAATTCAACTACATAAAATGACCAAGAAAGTAAAATAAACTCACAACTCGTTAACTAATATTTATACCAAATTATTATGGAACCAATGATCGTTACCAATTTTAGCTATCTATGTATACCTATTTCTTTTTAAATGAATGCCGTAAAGAATAGATTTACGCATGCGTAGAAATAGTTTATTTTTTGGAATTCTTACGAACCTTTTATTCACTTCGAATCGGTTACACTATTGTCAGCTTGTTGTTCCTGTGATGGATGGGCCAAGGTCAGCTGGAGCGATCTGTTTCCAAAAGATTTGATGATTTCAGGAACCAGAAATGCGTTACCCGAACCGTACTTGACCGTCAATATGAGCTGATAATTTAGAAGATGAAAAATACCAAATAAATATACACACCAAAATTATATTTAAAAAACCATTAATTCCTTCAACATTCTGTTTATAATGAACCAATTTCCATATTTTCCACAAACTATTGAACCTTCGATAAAAATAATTAGTATTTACTTTTTTTCCAATTGAATTATAACTACCCTGTTTTTACTTTAACTGGAGCTGATCACAGCTACCAATACAGTTTAATTTAATGAAAACTGACTGGCTATTTTAAACTTGAATATCTATCATTCAAAAATAATTTTAGTAAATTTCTGGACTGATTACCCCCAAAACCCAAATAAAATCTACACTGACTTTTTCCTAACTGACTGACACTAACTGATGATTATTGAATATTTCTTAACTTTTTTCCGATAATTTTTGAGCTTTTCTTCACAACAATCAAAACAATAATTCAAAAATATATTTCTTTGTATCTGAAAATTATTACTCAAATTAATAATAAAATTAAATTTCCGATATTCAACCTTACCAACCAGTAGAATAATGTTATTTTTTATACCAAACCAAAAAAATCAAGATGGCAGCCTCAAAACCGGCATGCTCAGGCGTCGTTTCGCTTGGCTAAGATCGTCAGTGTAAGTTTATATGCCCTTGCCTACTGGTGTATAGTACTACACAGAGCAGTGGCTTGGGTATGGACTTGTGCGCTACGGAATAGACTACGACCAATTCAGGATAAGCTGTTTACTCAAGCTCTTCTTTATTCCAACTAAATCTAATATCCACTTCTCTGTCACATTACATCTCATAATGAGTCTCCTCAACATAATATATACATCATAACCTGGATATTCCAGTGTAATCCCATACATATTGGGACGGCTGCTACTGCAGCCGGCACTATACCTTATACCCTGGGGTAACCTAGGTTTTCTCTTGATCCTTCTAGTAACGGTTTCGGACTCGGACTCGATCGCTTGAACGCCATGGAAAAAAACCTCCAGACTCGAATGAGCCTTGCTCGAAAAGGATTCATGCTCGAGCTTAGCCTTGCTGTGCAATACACAGTGTGTATCTTCGCGACTAATGCAATGGATGGGGAAATGTGTGCTACATTTCCAAATAAGAACTCCAAATAATAAGAAAATAAATATATTATATTAAATGTGGTTGAAATGAAATAGACTAGGACTACTTAGGTAGGCCGAATGTGGACATTTGTACTTTGGACAAAAAGACCACGTTACATACATTAAAAGTCGTACCCGTATAATGTTGAAAATTCTGAAAATGGTAAAGAACACAGCGCGACGAGGGCACGAGTCTTGCCGTTATCAACTCACCTAACAGATTTGGTAGCTGGTGCATTTTAAATTAATTCAATATTTGATGCCATTTGAGTGACATCACGAAAGGAGTATGCGAGTAAACCTACCTAAATAAGATCGCGATCGAAATGAAAATCTACATCTTTTCATTATATACCATGGCATGAAAACCTTTTGAATTAATTAATGTGTACCATTAAAATTATACATGCCAGCAAACTGACAAGGTCATCATCATCATCGTCATACATTTATGGCAAATATCAGAGAAGAAATACCTTGGATTTACAACCACACATTAAAACTCGTCGCTTTAGAACTCATGATTAGCCGAGAAGAAATATGAAGCTCCGACAACCTCTATGACAGGCTGATAGGATAATATAAATGAGTACGACACTACAAGGTGCAGAATAGATCTGTCTGATGTGGTTGGTTAGCTCTTTTCACTTTTGGCGATCCTATAATAAACAAATGTAATAGCCGAACTAAAACTAAGACGTTAACTTAATAATATACCTTGTCTACAAATACTATGATAAGGCTAAAATATTTAGGGTTTTATGCAATTATTACTATATATCATGCAGTCGTTCATTATTCTTCTTACTCCTCCCCTCACGCCAGACAAAAATGTCCTGTGCGAAACGTTAAAAGAGAAAGCATGTGGTAGATATACATATTAGGAGAAATAGTAACAGTAAAAATGATTACCTTGTATCGACTGATGTAGGTATATATTAGCGATATGAATTAATGTAATATAATGCATGTATAATAATACTAATAATAAAAAGGACTTGAGGTATAAAGGCACGTTTAGAAAAGAGTTTGCAGTTTTAGCAGCTGTCGGTTCATATAAATGATTACCTTAAGGCATGTTATTATTTGTCTAATTTGTGCATATATTGTAACAAATGTAAGTAGACAGGCATTTATAATATTCACAGTTGTACGAACCTCTGTTTTCGAGACGAGAAACCACAACTCAAACACAAGACACGAAGAAGACTATGATGCTCTACTAAGAATTTAACGAGAGTTTTAATGATATTTGTACATACGTGCATGCACGAATATCCACATATTACTTAACCATATATACATGGATTCATGTATAGGTAGATACTTACATTTCGTCGATTTCATTCGACTCTAAAGCCAAGCAAAAACTTTCATTCTGTAAACGGAGACAGCATGAAATATTTGTGGTAACAAACATACTTCTTACTTCTTAACACATTTGATTTGGAGTCACATAAAAAACTCGTTCACCTTTTAAGGTAAGCATGGAGCAAGAATAAACTTTTTGGTTGAAGACGTGTAAGCCAACTCTCAACTCCGTTTTTCCTCATTAATGCAAATAATTTTGCGGGTGTCACCAATGGATAATGATCGAGCACATTTTGTTGTATTTATCTGTAGTACAGATTCTGTACCAATTTGATGATAGGAGGTTTACCATGTTTACCATGTTTGAATGGGGCTCAATCATTTCCTCTAACAATTGGGTAGGTCTTCTTACTTTTAAACATACGTCGCGGTTGTCGCATTTCATTAATCTGAGTTTTTTCCTGAAAATATTCATATACTGACTTGACCTCATGATAAAAGATGTGTTAAATAGATGTAAAAAGTACTTGTCGATTAAAAAATATTTTTTGGATGCTTAACAAACGACAGCGACGCTAATATGCATACACGTATTATATACGCATGCTACATTTATAAAAACATGTATGTAGTTTTGCGTTTGATATTTTTATCCAAATAATCCGAATGCTTGCCTTAGTACTACGAGGAATAAATGTGTACTATTTTGCTCCTCTCAGAAGAGACCATTATTAGATACTTTCTCTTAACGAGCTTAAACTTACTCGGAGAAAGTGAGAAGAAAATCCACACATCTGCTATTTTACGCGTTCTCGCCTCCCAAGGGCCCCATATATTTGCCAGAGCTTTTTAGCATTTAAAAAAATGAATCCAAAGATCCAAACAAGGAAAAAGTCTGTATTACTTATCACATACTTTACAATCATGAAATGTAGATGAACAGTAGATGAACAAATGAAATGGGCAACTGTTGTCAACCATTACTGCTGAAAGCATACCTGTTGGAAAAACTACGTAAAAATTTATTCTTTTAGCATGTGAGCAATAACATTATTTCCAGTTGAACGCAACTACAACGGTTGTTGTTGCTGATATGGGGGCTACCACATTAACCGTCATATATGAGCCGCTCGTCCAAAAAATTCCCGGTTCATAATATAAGTTTGTACATTTAGTCAAGCTTTCACCCTGTGAAACCTCTTGTGAAACACGAAAAAGTCAATTGCGCAACACATGAAATACTTTCAATGAGACAGCGTAGAAAAAGTCATTACGGTGTGTCTATTAAAATTACAATACATTGATTTCTTTATAATGAGAGATCAGAGGGAATAAACGAAGAATTGAAAGATATATTTTTCAGAGTTATTTCCTTTTTTACACCAAATGGCTACAAATTCATCGTTTCTCATCAAGTAAGTATACAAACGCAAAAGCCGTAAAATTGCCAATTAGCTGATTTTATACCGATTAACGATGCGGTGATGCACACAAAAAGTTGTTTTAGAGTAGTGTGTTCTGTACATGTTGTATTCGATATTCCAACTATTATACCAATATAAAATATACCTACCTACCTACCTACCTACCTATATAAATAATTCTAAATATGTACAACTTTATCGCATGATTTTGAAAGCTACACTCAAAGCTATTAGTTTGAATGTGAACCATAAGCACGTATACAGTGGATGATGCGATTCGCCCCATTTTGATCTCATCTTCATAATGTGTACCATCATCATGATCACTTTCTAAATACGCATGCTTTTCTTGTAATGTTGAAAGCTCGTGTGCTAAGAAAGGAGCAGAGAGCACGACTTTACAGGCAAGGACACTCAAATGCACACAAATGAGCTTTAAGAGTCGCAATCATCTCCTCACTGACGACGATGATAGTAAACCAAAAAACGCTCTCTGAAGAAACCGTTTCTTATCTTGTGTAGGTACCTATTTATGCATTCATTGTATGTACATACACATATAAAAGGGTACTAACTAGTCATCCTTCTCTCCTTTTCTGTTGACTGTCGTTCTTATAAACACGGAAAAAGGTAGAAGGTTAGAGAAGTCCTGGATATACTTTTTTTTAAACCATCATCGTCATCATCACTAATACTCCCTCATCTCAGCAACAATACAGGAGAAGCGATGCAAGCGAAAACGCTGTTTGTAGACGTCTACAACAATATTTTTGCTATCAAAAAGTTTATTCATGAAGCCCAATCTAGTAAATGCAAAAGGGACAAAGTCGGGAAGGAAGAGAAAATTCGAATCGATATAACATCATCTACTTTTGCTCTGGTACCACTCTCTAGCTCCAGTTCTGGCTGTTGTATGGTACATGGTACGAGTGTGAGTATTAGTCTACATTGCCAGTCTCTTACATTTATCCAAAGGAAATAGCCAGACACACACATACATATATATCTACACAAACACATATGAAATAGAATCATGCGATGAGCACACACACACACACAGCAGTAACAGCGATGAGCGGTCTTCTATATGCGTATATTCTTCTGCTCAAGCAAAGCTGAGCTGAATTAGTTAGAGCCAACATCGTCGTCGTCGTCGTGTGCACGAGATAACTCACTACTAACCAACCAACCACTAGAGCACCACCACCACCGCTGCTGTTGCTGCATAAGTTTTGAAGAGAGAAAGTGAGAGACAGAAAGAGAAGAAAAAAAGTAGAGCCGTCAGGTTTTTTTTATTGCGTTGTGTTCGTTGTATTTTGCTCATGTATGGGTTCATAGGAAAAATGGGAATTTCGAATGTGTCCTCCCCGTATGATGATGATGGTCGTACCTTTATCTTCTCCTTTTCATACAACCACCACCACCACCACCACCACTTGTACATAAACAAGGAGGCATGCATACATACATACATATAACCCAAAAAACCACTATGTTCATGTGTCATTATTATTACTGGTGCCCTTAGTACTTTTACTATCATCATAAAGGCGTTTTAGGAGCTTTAAAAAAAGATTGAGATTGCATTACAACTCTACTTTTTAGTACACACTTCACACACACACAACACATACGAAGTAATACTACATAAATATACAATATTTCTTTATGCACATTACTATTTTATAGGAGTTGTTTATACGCTACCATACAACCATTATTGTGAGAGGTACATTTCCTCACTGGCCCCACCGACAGTGCGAGTTGCCTTTCTCTCTCTCATTTTGCTGCTCTATGATACCTTTTTTCTCTACTCATTCAACATGGCATTATTGCAACAACTGCTGCTGCTGCTCCTCTCTCTCCCTACTATGCAGCTCTACCTTCCTCCGTTTCTCAAGTCTGGCAGTTTTCTATTTCCCATAGTCTCAGAGCTTTTCCAGGTTCCTCTGCTACTTTGTATTTGCAACAGCAGCAAGGGAATGAGGATTGAACAAGTGTGGTGATGGTGGTGGTGGTGGTGGTGGACAGGGAAAGAAAGAAGGCTTGGAGAAAGGAGGACATGAAAGCAACAGACAGAAAAGAAGAGTTTTTGTGAATGCATATGGAATAGAAAGAGAGAGGAACAGTTTCCAACAAAACTTTGGTTATTAGTGTTGGAAGAGTTGGTTGATGGTGGCAGTCAGTGGTGGAGTGTGCTCAAAAGGAGAAGCATATATACAAGCGTTTACTTCAATGTCGCCACGCAGTCTTGTTGCAAATTCAATTCTGCCCAAACAGAGTGCGAATATTTCTATTTCTCTTGGCACAGTCTCGGCTTTCTTTGGGGAAAAGTGTGTATAAACTGTTGCTGCTGAAACAGCATTTCCTCCCAAATGCTCACTATTGTGTGTAGTAGTAGCACAGTTTAAGGTGACTATAGAATAGAAATAGAATATCTCTGCAACTGCTTCACCGGTTTTTGGCTTATTGACTCGTCAGCAGATCTGTTTTATTCGATCTTCTCTTTTTCATTACCAAAAGTATAAAGAGCCCAGACACACTAAGTAAAAATGCCAAAGTGAATTTTCATAATAATAAAAGCAGAGAGAGGACTCACATTTCAACAACTTTAATGGTGGTAGTAGAATTGCGAAATTTTTTGCATCTGTCACCAATGTGTATTCTTTAGTGGAATATCAATTTTTTTCCTAAATGGAGAAATGGGTTTCACACAAATTTTGGCAAATAGAAACCCTGACTTAAGTATGTACTTGGAAAATCACTAACGTTCGACAACACCGGTTTACACATTTCATTACTAACATTTTGGTTCAGATGAAAATATCGGACGTACTAAATCAAGTAAGTTTTGTAGCTATTCAGTATGCATAAATTTTGACTAGTCATTTGAATTTTCCTACCATAAATACCCTTCAAATATGTGTACCGTATATATATATATTTATGTACATACGAAGTTGTATTTTTGGATCCTTACTACGCAAATGTCAAAGTTTATTTGTAAATTGCAAGGATTCTCCCACTTATCTCTTTTATCTGCCTGGAACTGAAAACTGACAGAATACAATATTTAATACAACTGTAAATAGTAAGACATTGTGTACAAAATAGAGACTGAGATTACAATGCAAACAGTAAGTGAATCCGTAAATTCACTTGAATAGTCTTCTCCTGCAAATCTATCATTTGTGCTTATACTTCACTACTTCTCTTTGTTGTTGATTCTCCATTATTCTCGCTTTGTTCACTGATCCTTTTATCAAAAATACTCGGAAATTGTTTATGAAAATACAGTTTGGAATAGGACACAAGAACCATGAGATAATATGTATTTCCTTCAAAAAATTTGTATCACAAATACATCTTACTTGCATTTTATAAAGACACAAAAGAGTGCTTTCCCCAAAAAATAATAACTTTAGCTTATACTTGTTTTGAAACAACTTAAGTGTAAAGTCGGCTTTTTTTACTAGTTTACTATAATGCAGATATAATTGGACATTTCATGTTTTATAAGGTCTTATGTACAAACATTCAATTTTCCTTGTGATATGTAGAAATAACAGTGAGTCGGACAAAACGTACTACCAGTGTGTAATTGTTTGTATAATGCAATGGTTGTTAGAAAATGGAGAAAGGGATAACAGAAGGAGACACTTTAACTGACAGTGAAAGCAACAGCAAGTGAAAGTATAGTCTTACAGTTTATAATATATAGGGATATACATGTAAGCACACATTTTTATATCCACCGTAAGGTTTCCCACTTTATCAATCTTGATTAACTCGACTTGGTTGGTTGACCATCAAGCTTTTGTGTAAACTATATATATGCTGCACGGGTTCTTCCACTGGCCTATTCAGAGAAAACATTTTGTCTTGGCATGTCAGTTCTCTTTTATTACCACTACCCTATATTTCAAGCCACGAGAAAGGAATAAAAGTTTCCTTCTGAAAGCAAGTAGAAAGGGCGCATCAATATAATAGTAGATAATATGCACAAACACACACACGTAAATGCATGCTACTACTTTATGTATATTTTTTACTTGTGTACTTTTTTGTTTCTCGTGGCGTAAATTACATGGCTTAGGTTTCTTGGTTATATACATACATACGTGTATAAATTTTATCGCCGCAGCAGCGGTAGTAGTGGTTGATGTACTTTGAAAAGATTTTAAAAGGCTTTTTCCCCCAACTTATTACTTCTCTTTTGTTTTCTTTTGCTTTTCTCTTAAAGTAATATATATCCTCTTTATACTACCCTTGGGGGACCACACAAGCAGCAGCGGAAGAAAATCTTGGATTGCCATTACAATTTTACGAGGATATTTTAAGAAGGAAACGCTGTGAGATTAAAACAGATTTGATTTGGTAGCAAGTTTGAATTAGCAAACTCCAATGCTATAAACTGGTAAATGTATACAAGGGTGGCAGGTAAATTATATGTGAACGCTCGCTCCGCTGTAGCTTTTCTGCATTGGTGAATAGTACACGATAATAAAAGGGAAAGTTACTTTTTATTATTAAAACATTCGCGCCGGTGAGTTATTGGTGATGGTTTTATAAATACGTGTGCACATGCATCTTGTCTCAAATGGAAAACATAACACCATTAGAAAATGAAATCATGATGGCGGACAATGTATTATTCTGTGCTGTGAAGATCCCATTGTGTCTCCAAATCGTATTTTAAAAGTTACATGTTCAGGCGAAAGACGATTGATGTGATATATGTTTAAGGGAAGAGGCGAGACTGCCGAAATCCACTTCGTTTACCTATAATAGGTTTTGTGGTGCAAGTTGGTTTTTTGTGTAATATAATTGTGCTGGGATTCTTGGAGCAATTTACACACGATTAACTTTTTTGACCTCTTCTGCCACCAAGTCATTAGTGAAATAGTAAATTGTCGCATTTTTTCGCTCCAAGGACAAACTGCAATCAACAAGGATGGGGAAAGCCACAGACCTGAGGGATCGAGACAAAAACAAAAAGGTTGCGTCTCGAACTGACAGTCGTAAGTTCAAAAGTTTGCATTTTGTTCTTAGCTCTGCATTATGTATTTTGTTACAGCAATACCCAGGCTGGATCTATATGAATTTATCTAAGCACATTTGTAAAGGAAGAAGAAAGAGGATTAATCCGTTGATGTCGATTTTTGTGTTTTATTGCATTTTCCAATGTATTTGTCATATTACCCCTACAAAAATACATACTCGTTTCCAGCACGTACATATATACTTGTTGACTATAATTTTACGCTATGGCAAGACTGATTCTTAATGTATTTGTTACAGGAAGTAATCTAGTGGGCAAGTTTACTCAGAGTGTACGTCGGATCGTTCAAGATGTACGTGATGAAGGCGCACCAAGTAAGTTATTGAATCTAATATTTAAACATACATAACATAATATACGTATCTATGTATATATCTACATTGTATAATACAAATACGCCTATCTATATTGTAGAGCATAAAGAGATACTGCACCATTTTCGCAATAAAACAAAGTGTGTATGTTTTTGTTAGAAGTGTTAAACTTACAACTGTGATGTGATAATAGATATACTGTAGGTATTGGAATCGTGTTGGTATATGTTCATAACCTGACTAGATTCTACAGTTCAAGATATAATATGTTCCACTTTCACTCACCTGTGCAGGTGGAATTCTATCTTGGCCATTTTACCGATGAAAAGTGAAACCAGCGAGAAGGGCACTCAACTTCACAAATTGACATTTGCTCGTTCAATAGCTAAACATAAAATAGATAAAGATATGTACAAATGGACAAAGTAGATTAAATCAAGCATGCAGCCTTTTCCTCAATAGTGCTGTATTTACATAGGTGAATGTACAAGACAAAATATTCTCGATCAAGTGGTTTGGTCGAGCGAGATAGTTGACCCACGTTATAGTCAAGGATCTTTTGTAATACCATTACTATCAGTTTGGTGTGCTCCAGAATCTTGAGGTTTCAAACAGACTGACTGTCTGTCAAGGTCCATAAATAGGGGACCATATTGAACATGTATGCATTAAATACTTGTCATTTCCTTTGTTATATGTTTAGTCGCGTATACGCGCACACTGCCCAACTTTTTTTGTGGATAAATCGTCTAGGGGGAAATATGACACAAACTTTTCCCATTTGAACTCATCATCATCATTAAAAAAGCATTTTGAAAACGTTGTCTTAATTAGAAATTGTATGAATTTTTAAGTAGTTTTTGTTTTTTTAAGTAATGCAACGATACCTCTTATATTGTAATACAGGTGGCCAAACGAAGGAAGAAGCGATGAAGACCCAGCTCCGCTTGAGGGCGACAAGACGTAGACTGGAGATCAACTACGAAACAGCGAAACAAGCGCTGGTTAATCTTCACAACCAGTATGAGAAGTCGAAGGAAGTGAGAAATATATTCACGAGATACGCCCTTCTCAAGTCCATGATCAAAGTAACTAAAGAATACTCATTTTGTGTGTTCAACCAGTTGTGTGAACTATCTACATCTCACTCATGCTGTTTGTTACAAACTTTCACTGTAGACGATCCTTGTACGCTAAATGTTTCTGTGTGCCTTATGTTTTCAAATATAATGTTTGTATTGTGTATAAAACCGATCTATTTGTTCTCTTCCAAAAAGCGGATCTCAATGTGTAGCTCAAAATCTATTACTTTATGTGCTGTTGTTTTTCTAACTTCATTTGTACACTTCTCTCTTTCTCTGTGCTCCAAATTGTGTCGGTTTCAAGTTGGCTAGCACCAGTTGTTGCATAATAATAAGTATCCCTAAGTACACACAGCTGCCATATGCCATTCTACCCTTCTTGCCATGTCAGCAGGCGTTAATACCAAACTTGTGATGTTGTTGTTGTTGACTTGCACTTCTCCAGCGCTTTAAGTGTTAACCTTCCGAGTCTCCTTTGTTATTTAAGTGTACCATACATTATAATATGTAAACCTGTGAAGTAACTAGGCGCAAAATATCGCTCCCTTGCTGTTTTCAGTTTTCCCCGTCCATTTTCTTTCATCTTTATCATCCATGATAACACCTGTGCTTCTGACACTAATTGCCCTCTTTCATCCTAAACTAGTTATGCTTTTATAAACGAGCGTCATTTCAAATTTGGAAAACTTCAATTTTAGTTTTCTGCTCCAATTTACCCAAATTTTCGGAGACACTTTAACATAACATAACAGAATCTGAATGACGAGAGTCTGGTGTACAAGATAGGTACATATACGTGAATAGAATAATATCTCTGTGAATTAGGTATCATGATATATTTGGCAAAATGATTTATGTTATCGTGTACTCCCTTGTGCATAATACATCGTAAAAATGAGTGTGCACATACACACATTTATTTTGTACAAATGTGTTTTCTGAACACAATCTACTGCATAAACAATAATTTCAATCTGCTACCACTACAACTGTTCTATTTTTATTCAAATCGTGAATTATATTTTGAGATTGGGACTTATGTTATCCCGCTGGAACTTTTGTTACTTGGCCTATTGTACAGTACTATGCCAAACCAATTTCCATTCTTCAACTTTTAAATCGTTGTGCAATATTGGCGGTAGTAGTTATTTTACGTAGTATTCAATCGTTGACTCGGGTATGTTAGGGAGATCGATCAAAGGTCACAAATTGGATCTTTGGTTGATCTCTCTAATTCTATTAATTTTATTTTGAGCGGGGTTTATAAATTATAGTACTGTTGAAGAAGAAACTTAAAATGCGTAACAACATGATGACTGCGCTGTCGACAGGTGACATTGCACTTGAGGTTTTAGAAGTAGAAGAATGACTCACACATTCTTCGAGTCTGTTTGCAATTTTAAATATTTGCTATTTTAAGACATAGGGATGTATGCTTATGAATACAAAACGAGCAAAACGGATTTTTTTTCTTGCATTCTTGCTTTCGTTTGACTTTCTACGAGAGGCTGCTATGACAAGACTCAAACATGACGTTAATCGTGTCGTGGCTTTTATCTAGGAAGTGCTATGTTGGAAATAATAAACCGGAACAACCGGAATACCGAAGTAGCGTAAGCTTCTTCCGATATTTTGAACTT
>JAITYZ010002676.1:0-30489 GCA_027744595.1 Paronellides praefectus
ATTGTACATATATGCTACTATTTTTCAGACGCTTGATCAATTATAATCTTTTGTCTGTTCTTTCCGTTCCATAAATGAATAAGTTGAAATTTGATAATTCGGCAGAATAATTGGAGAAGGTGTGATTAACTGATACCAGCGTAATTTAGTTACGAATTTTAACAAATATGATAATGTGCTGACTTTGTTTGGGTGACTGGAGAAGTGTTCAACGTATAACAACGTTTTGGCCTACCTATTCACTCTAAATATTTACTCTCACTTTATATTCCTCAAGGATAGCTCCCAAAAGTACATACTTACAACCTTACAAAATGGGTTATTTCCTTTCGGCGAATGGATCCCCCCATGAAATAAATTACATGGGCTTGATTAGTTTAGCTCCTTTATGTCTTCTTGATGGCAGCGTACACTTTTGCTAATTCAAGTCAAGTCGGCATGATATTATTATACCTCTAACTAATAACGCTGTTGATTTTTGATATAATATGACCACTGCTATTAACAGACTACTAGCACGTTGTGCGCGCAATGAGGAAACCTTCACTTCATTTTCATTACAACAGCAGGAGGCAAACGTGAAACTCAGTATTGTACATATATCAGTCAAATTCGACGGGTTTATTAGCATTACATTGCATTGCATGCCAAACTCCCAACTTCTGAGATTTTGTGTGAAATATTACTCAAAGGAACTATTAGCAAGCTTACCTATACCATACCTATGTAATATTTAGAATTGTGGTAGATTCAAATTGATATTATTATTATGCAATACGAGTACTTTGTACCCCTGCACGCTGGATATCTTATATGAGCACATATAATTAAACTCATTAATAACTTCATAAAACTTTATTTCTGTAGATCAAATATGATTAGAAAAATTGTTCAAGTACGAACTCCTATGAAACAAAAGCTAACAATAAACTATAAACTATTCAAAATAGATTCTACAAACTTTGTTACATGTTGTACTATCACTACACACGAAAGTGTCTACTCAAGTCTACTGTATTTTCCTGTTGAAAATTGAGAAAATGTGCTTCGACGATATATAATCATTATCAGCAGACTCCCTTTTAATAATGAGTCAAGTTATCATATTCTTTAATTAATATTTGTTGGTTTTGTAGATGTCAAAATGATCATAGGTATTATACACCCATGTGTCAGTGTGGAAGATCAGCACCTTGAAATAGCATAATGTGTATTTGTGAATTCGTCTCTAAAACCATTTTTTTTAGCAAATTATTATAAGTAATTCATATGGGAGGAATTTTATATCTCCAAACTTAGGCATATTTTATTGCTGAATCTGACTGCGAAAGATTTGGTTTTTGTACTCTTGAAAGGGGGTTAAACTTTTATCCAAAAGTTTTTTTTTCTTTCCAACCATAACCATACGTCGTCTTTTTGTTCGTGAACTGGTCGATACACTTGGTACTCATTACTTTTTTTTGTTTCTCCACCACACACAACTTCAATACACCCAAAGCCATAAAATATTTTGACTTTAGGTAGTAGGTATATAGGGATTTAAAATATTTCCCTTAGTATGAAATGCTGCTACATTATGTTTAAAATATATGTACTTTTTTGCTCTGTAAAAAAACTTTTGTTTATCAATACAACTTTTTCCAAAGAATAATATATAATATATTTAAGCTTAACACGCTATCTAACAAAATAACAACCAAAAGTGACTGTATACAAATGCATGTATAAAATACTAACTAGCTAAAACGGAGCATTTTCAGCAAGTCACAAACATGGTAAATATTATGAAGCAGTTCCCTTTTGTTCTCCTTTCTCAACTTTATAACAACACAACAAACAATACAATATTATATATTGCTTGGACTACTTTTTGGACTCCATCAGATTTCTTTTTCCCCTTTTTCATCGTATAATTTTTTTTGCCAGGAAGTAGTTTGTTCGTTTGTTCATACACCTTCATTGTTACAGTGAACAAAAAGCAGAGACTTTTGCTTAACGCTACGACTACTACCACTGCCATTATATAGTTTATAATTTATTATGATTATTACTCCGTTATAGATATATATAAAAAGATATTGTCAGATCGCATTGTTTCTCGGTTTAGTGAACTAAAGTTACTTACTGCTGCGATGTAGTCTTCCTCTCATATTTCATATACCACCACCACCACCACGTACATGATCATATCTTGATCTAAAGGAATAGATTTTTTTTGTTCTGGAACTTACTCAAAATAAAGTAAAGATCAGCAAGAGTCACTTTACACATTTGGAATTCCGATATGTACACAATGAGAAGGTTTTAAATGTAACGTGCTTATAACCTTCTACTATTTTCGTCTGCTACCATTTCTCCAACGGGAAAACATATACACGCCCGTAGTATATTACATTTTAAGGAACATTCAAGCTCAAATTTATTGTTAACTTTCTGGCTGCAAGAATAAGACATAACTCTATACAAAGGGGAAAAGCATGCACCAGGTTCTCTGCCTCTTTTTTGTGTCTCTTTTTCATGTCTTAAAATCTGTGCGCAATGATGCGCGTAAATATGAATTATTTTAAACCATATTTTCTGACAATGCTATTCCATTCTACCGTATGGTTCAAAGGGGGTTTTCCACGCATGAAATATTTTATACTTAAGGAATGCTGTGTAAAGTTGTGAAAAGTCAGATTTTATTTCTATATACTACGCTCTAGCTCAAGAGGGTTGCTTTTGCTTTTTATGTAAATTTTCTAGCATATGAGCTGCATATTCATACGGGATGGCGGGATGTCAAAGTGCTCGTCTTGACAGAAGGGGATCATACTTTATAATAACCTCATATACATTTATAAGGTAATGCCATTCATGAATCTTGATCATCAATTTTCAGAGTTATGGAAGGCATTACGTAATACGACATGTTGATGATATGATTTTGCGAGCATAATATGAAGGCAGAGAGAGTCTACTGAGAATTCCATATCGTCTAATTTTTGTTCCTCTTTGCGTCTCACATTATATTCCCGTAGTATGGTTTATGTCTTTTTTTACACTGGCTGCAGAAATTGTTAACTTTCTTTTCTCTTCATGATAACAGATGAATAGGTACGCATACATATTCACTCTCATCGCATTATTATCTCATTCCTTTTTATTTCGATGGACGGTTACTTGATGTTGGCTGCCACTTGCATAAATGAAACCCATTCATCATCATCATCCTTTTCATTTTCTCTTCACTACTTTACGCCTGTTACATAAGATAATTATCCCTATACCTGTTCTCACTATGTGTAATATGTAACGCACATAATACTTGCGTATATATTACTCTTTTTCGTGCAGGTTGTGTCCCTCAATAATATACTCCGTGTTCAAACGGTGTTTTGTAACTTCGTAGCCAGTTCACTGATCCTGTGGTATGAAAGGGTGGACAGACCACACGAACGACTGCTAAAATATTATATACCCAGCTAGTCTGCCACCACACACGCGTGTCTTCAACAACTTTTCTCGAGGAAAAAACATTCGGATAAAACAAATTGGGAAAGTGAAAAGACTTTGTAGAGTATGTAGAGTGTTTTTGGGAGCGACAGAGACTACCTTTTCTTTCGAACAACACCGCTTTACTCTGACTTACTATAATAATATGCAAACATGTCCAACTCCCGACAAAATATTATAATAACACCAACACTGCTATGCAGAGATGGTCTCAAAGTCTCAGGTGTTGTTTGTTAGACAAAGAGCGTTTCGAATAAGTTATGCATAGATACACGGCATGAATATGATTTACTCTCTCTTTCTCTCTTTTTTCTCAGCTGTAAATAAGACGACGAAAAAGAAAAGCAAACGGATGTTGTGTTCCAAAGATAATAATACCTTGCTTCAAATTCTTTTTTTAACCATCGTTCTCTCAATTTTATTACCTTCCACGCGTCTTGCGTATTTTAGGTTAGAACCGAGACAATTGTAAAAATTTTGGAACCGTATTTAGTATTGTTGTAAGTAGTCAAATTACCCATTATTACACTGTACGTGACATTTAAAAGCAGCATATAAATGAAAAGGCAATATGGTTTTTGGAAGAACGGTGGACCTATTGTTATTACACATAGGTATCTACATAAAATATGTATGTGTGTTCATATATTACACAAGTGAATATATGTACATAATTTTCTCTAATAAAATGATTGTGAAAGCGCGATTCTAAATTATACGCGAATATAGTGCTAAAGCCAAACAAGTTAAATTTATTTGCAACGATCTCACGTTATGTAATCTCAGCTCAGTCTTTTATATAGTCAGTAGTGCTGTGTATGTCTTCCTGAGATTATGCAATGGATCGCTTTGAATTATAATGTTGTTTGATATTTATTATTATCATTATGATAACTACGTAGGATTGATGTTCTAGCTGTTACGCCAGCAGCTTTTACTTCCATCCTCAATCAGTGTCCTTCATCGTAAAAGAGCAAGAGAATAAACGTGATGGAAATACCTTCACAAAGGCGAAACCCCTTTCATGAGAAAGGAAAGGAGTACAATGGGCACACAGAAAAGTGTTCATCATATAGCGTTGTTGGTGCGAGGGTGTATGCAGATGCACACATTAATGCAACGTGGTGTGGTGTGCGTGTTCATCATAGTCACTAGTCACAATACCGCAGGAGAAAGTGAAAGGATTTTATTAGTATATTTGTATTATCACCCTCATTCGTCTTCATAAGTTATCATGCAAACCAGTTGTACATGCATACTTACACACAGAGCCAATAGTAATAGCAGCAGCAGCAACTAGCAACACCACCAACCAGAGAGACTTCACTTCAAAGCAGGTCATGCCTTTGCATTCACGCCTTCCCTCCGCACCATTGTACTCACAATTAGCAATCTCATGGAGCATAGCTTTACGAATGCATTGGTAATGACGTACAAACGAGTGAAAGCTCTATTCCTTTTTGTCTGAGAAAGAGTTATATGACAATTTTTAGTATTACCATACTAAAATATAACGTAGTTATGTTATATGTTATATCCGTGTATATTGTATAGTGCTGCGCAATCATGTGTGCATACAAATATGCGACTACTGGGGAGGATGAGAAAAGTCCAGTAAATGTGGCAGGGCTAAGCCTGCAATGTTCATGCAAGGTTTGCATGTTTCTCTGCTGATGACTGGGTCTTTAAGCGATAATCAATAGCATGACATGTGATGTGGGACAAAAGTCAATTTGTTTGAATTACAATCATAGATATGGTTATAAATAATCATTTAGTTCATATATGTGCATGTGTGAAATGTTAGCGTACGGAAACGTAAACGGTTTGGCGAATAAAATTGAATGACAACGTATTGACCTAGCCATATAGAAAATGGAAGGAGGATTTCGTTTCTCGTGGAACTATCTATGACAGAAACAGATCAGCAAGGGATTGGGAATTCTTTTAGAATTTGAAATAGAAACGATGCCGTCACTCATTCTTGATATTTTTTTTCCTTTCGAAACGGAATCCCTATTGCATTCAAATCAAATCAAGATGAGAACACGTTCATCTCTCTGCAATATAGCAATAATATATATTATTATATATCTACCCACGTAGTATACTAATAGGTATACATATTAACTACCTATGTTTCATTTACTGTCGATCTGGAAATAATGTGTAATCCACGCTGTTTCATACACGTGCTTTTTACTGTTATTCCTTTTGAATGATGTGCTCATCCAGAATAGCTAGGCCGAGTTTAAAAAAACGAGCCTTCAGGTGCTAAACTATCATAATCATCAGATGTTACATTTACATTTCATGTTGCTTTTATCCCTATTCATATTAAATTGACTGTTCGTGCTGTAGAATCCCCGTTTATTCCAACAGCTACCTAGGGGAATGACTGCTGCATGACTTGTCCTAACATTACTATTACCAGATAGGTATACATATAAATATATATATATACATACCTATATATATATGCCCATTATATATTTGTCCAGTTGGTTTGGCTTTGTGATCCAATGTTTTTTCCTCTATCCTATCTCGCCAACCAAAAAGAGGACGGCAAAAGCGGGGATGGTTATCATCATCATCACACACAGATCTCCAAACCTTAGCAATATTTTCTAGACAGAGTGCGACCGTTACAATAATAACTGGACGCATGAATTGGCAAAAAAGCAGAAATTTGTTGGCTTTATACTGTTCAAATAGACCAGAGGGAGGATATTTTTTCGTAGCTTCTTTCTACCAAAAAGAAGTGTAGTATGTAGTTTTTCTATGGATGGTCACAGTTTTTCTTTTGAAAGGAGTGTGACCAGCCTATAACCTATACTACCTAGGTATAAATATGGTGTATATACTGTTGTAAATATGTATACTTGCATAAAAAGCAGTCACTCTCAAGTGGAGAAAGCGTACGTGCATAGGTATACGTATGTAGTCATTTTGTTCTTTCTTGTGGCGATTTGTTGAAATGTTCCGTCGTTTGGAATGGGGAAAGTACGTGCTCAGTGAGGAAAATGGCGAATCTACACAACTTATATATACACTCAACACACACTATTAAAGTTACATGAACACAAAACGTATACATAAAATACATCGTGCACTTTTTTACAGTTTTAAAAAGCGCTTCAAATGTGTAAGGATTAGTGAAGCGTTTGTGCAAGTTAAATTACTAGTGAAAGTGTAGTACGATGCGATACAATGTTCTCTTGTACAAAAAATATAAGAGTGCCAAAGCAATTTCATCCTGACATTCTTATAACTCTACAAGGGAGACGATGACTTTAATAGCGGCAATATGTAAATGTACTACACATGACGAGAACCAAGAACATAACACTTTAAAAATACACCGGGAAAATAAGAAGAGGGGTCCCTTTATGCAATTTATTTGGTCAACTACTACGATCCATAATTTTAGCTGGCTTTTATTTTTCGTCTAAATGACTTACTCCTTTACTTTCTACTGCAGCAATAGCATGAGTGGTTCAAGATTTTTTTCGTAGCGTTTTTTCGTCCATTTGACATCGATTTTCTCTCTGACCTGTGTGCATGGAGAAACAATCTGAATTGAATACAATTTTGTCAAAATACCTAGGTGCGCGTAGCGGGGTTGCACTAGTATAGTGCAATGCCATGTTTATGTATATGTTTTGTGAAATTACATACGTGTAACACCGCCTGAGACGCTTTCGAATTGAATGCAGTACTCAATATATTTTTATTGCGACAACAAAGCGTAGAAAAGGAATTTAATGTTATATTATAGCTTTATAGTAAATAAGACGCCATAAAAAATACGTTCAAACACACAAGAGAAATGGTAGTTCAAATAGTGTAACTCGTGCATATATCATATTATTATTATTACATGAACAAAGTGCACAGAATTTCATTACGATTTATTATCATCATGAATTATTTGACGAAAATAGAATGGCACATGCTGAGAGAGAAACCCATTTTGTTTGAAGCGAAGACAGAGAAAGGCATCATCATCCCACAACGCCACTTTTATACCATCATCATTTAAAAAAATGTCTCCTCAACTCAAAGTTTGAGAAAAGTCGGAATAATTTTCTGAAACTTTTTACGACAAGCTTTTAAGAGGCTCGCGAAAAAAAAACTTGCCATTTTAGAAATGTCCGTGCTGTCTCTGCAGTCTACTACAAACATTCACATAATTTCATCAATGAATTTTCTCCTGGTATGCAATGTCCTAACAAATTGTACAGAATGTGTGGGGGATACATGTTTTATGTCTTAATATGTAATCTCGTTTTATATTTTTAGCTTCTAAAAGTAAACCATTTTTTTGACAAGAGAAAATTTGAACACGATATTCTATACGTTCTCCATTTATTTGTCTACTCTCAAGTGAGCTTTCATTCATTATGGACCATAATTTATGGTTAAGAATATGTGTAACTTGTTCCCTTCAAAAAATATAATGCAAAAGCACACAAACGTAATTAGTTTGAAATAGAGAGGTAATAAATCATGTGAGTGACTATTTTCCGTGTTGTGGAAACATTTGTAGCTCTACACTCTACACCCGGGTACAACACATACACTCATTTAAAATACTTTGATTCCTTTTTTACCTTGTTTGTGAATTCATGAGGGAACCAAAATTCCCTTAATGAACTCTTTAATGGGATTTACCTCTTTTTTTACCCTTCTTGTTTTTTTAATGCTTGAACATTGTTCAGCACAACCTCTTTTGTGCTTTGTGTTATATTTTGAATCTAATCATAATAATGACTAAGGTATACTGCCAGCAGCATTGCAAATCTTTTTGTTTCCAGATTGTGTACCTATTTATTTAAGGGCGGCCGTGGGCATACCTCAGAATATAATAATAATAATGCCTCTTGAAACTTGTTCATTTTTAAAAAGAAATTTTAATACGCCTTTTCCATTAATTTGTTTTAGAAAAGTAGGCCATAGAGCAACGTGACTATTCCACATGGGAAAGGTTCTTCTTATCAGAGTGTATTATGCATACATATTATATAATGGTAAATAAAAAACTATAGCGTGAGTACACATAATAATAACAATAAGTGAGGTAAGTGGATAAAAAATACATTGCACTCGATAATATACATATGGTATTTGTATACATAATATATACCTATATGGTTGGTAATTTGTAGCCTTTGAAACGTATTGTGTCAAAGTAAATAAAAGAAAAATGTAGGACAAAAAACACTGCCTGCATTTTAACCTTTCTTTTGTATTAAATGGGCCACTCAAGCCACCATCATCAAATTCGTTTTACTATGAAATTGAATAGAAAATTGTTGTATATTTTAAGTGCACACACAGGTACATGAATAAATGAGGGAGAATGATGATGGATAGATGTAGAGAGTGCCTCATCAACTCAAAATTTCAACATTGCTCAAGCACAACAACCCGGGCATAAATATAATACTTTCTCCATTTTCTATTTTCTTTCCGGCTTTTCTCCTGCTATTATAAATGCGAACATGAAAAAGGTTTCTTTGCTCGTACCAAAATAGCAGAAACACATACCATTTGTCATTTTCAAACTGTGTGTCGGTCGTGCTTCCAGAAAGGTGACAGGGAAATATGGCAAAACGTGAATTATGCGTAGAAAGAGATCTTAGACAAGAGGCACATGAAGTCAGAGTAACTTGATTGAATATAACGCAAAGCCATTCATTCATGTATTCTAGAACGAGCTTCCCATGTTCACATTACTGAATATAATATATAATGTGCCTGTTCCTTTCCTCTCAAATATACCAATTTTCACCAAACTTGGGAAATAAACTGACGGATGGAAATCCTAAACCGGGGGGCCGTCACTTTCTTGCGGAATCATGCCAGGGTGAATCTTTGTGTTGTCTACTGCATTATTATTCAAAACAAAATTTTACTCTGAAACCTGAGTGAAGTGCAGAAAGAAGAAAGCAAAAGGAATTGCATATGTACATATGTGAAAATAATGAAATGGAATTTTAATGGAATAGGAAATCACATTGCGAGGGAAAGTGCGAGGATTCTAGTTTATCCCAGTTTTTAAGCCTTACCGAATTCCCTGAATATATTCCTATGTGTTTACGGATCCAATCCATATTCGTATATTCGTGAATATGCACAGACTCTGTGCCACAGAGTAATACATCATTTATTATACTTAGTTTGGTGTCTAAATGTTATCGTAATGGGAAGAATATATATTTTGCATAATGATGATAACTCAGTGTTGAATGTTGTTTTGATTCTTTTTGTAGGTGAAATGCTCAAATTATATTCCTGTGCGGCTTCCCACAAATAGTGTATTTTTGGCCTAATTTTTTTTCTTTCCACACCACAGGACGCGCATACATCACCTAATATCGTTAGTGTAGTGTGTTATCGGGATGTTGAAGTTATCAGATAAATCAAGTTTCACTGCGTCCACGGATAAAGGATTCTGAACGCCATGTAATGGCACATAACGTTTACAAAGTGCGAGCTCGAGCAGAAGAGAAGAGAAGAGAGGGAAGCCATGCAGGAAACTGTTTTAATTGCCTTTGTCACAGAGCCAGGGAAATGTTGTAATCCTTTGAAAAACAATAATCTAAAAGTGTTTTTAATGACTGCCCAAAATATGATCAAGTCATTAGAAATCTTTAACTAAATATCAGCGCAGTATTTTGATTTTCATGGTTCCATTTATATGCCCTCCTGCATCAAAACAAAATACAAATAGGTAATCTTATTTTGATGTGCTTCAAATTAGCAAATACTACAAGCTATTTGACACCAAAGTTTTTAAATCACCCACATGCATACAATGTATCATGGAGTTTTAAACATGATACGTATAAATGAAAAATAGATGAAAGCCTGGTACGCACGTAGAAAATTACTCTAATTCCTGTTTTACCCCTGAAAATGTTTGCTTATGTCAGTGTTACAGAGCTTATGTTTTGTTTAATAATGATGATGAGAATTTAAAAAAGGGTAGCAGATGGATAGTAAATTGTACAAGATAAGTAGCACGAAACAAGAAGTCAAAAAATACCCACACGCAAAAGACATGCTTCCGCTTATATTCCCTCGTATCCGATATACCTCTACGTATCTCTTTAGTATAATATATGAAATAACAAAACCAGTTGGTAGTATACTGCTGCCCAAAGCTAACAGCATTTTTTTATATAAAAAATGAAATGCCAACCATCCAACCAAGAATGAAGGTAGGGATGAAAAAAGAGGGCCGGTAGTCATACATCCGTAAAATCATCATGGCTTTATATATTATTAAAAAGGAAGCCATATTTCAAACTGTGTGTGTGTGTTACTTACTACAAAAGATTACCCAGTGCATGAAAGCAAAGCGCATAGACTGTGAAGATGAAAAGACTTATTCCCTTTTGTACTCTCCGCAACAAGTTATGGATAAAAAATTAAAGCTTTTTGTTATACCCGTTAATATGAAAGATAAGTAGCATTATTTTGCAGCTACAAAAGCTTATAGGTCAGTCGTTTTAGTGTAAGTGGTCACATGAAAAGATATCGTATAACTTCACATGTAGAATATAATATCTACTCTTTCTCTTTTGTAGCTTTTCTCCCACAATCAAGAGAAAGTAAGCAAAGATTCATCATCAATGTGCCAACATCTTCCCACTCTTTACCTTTCCAAGTTGCTTTTTTATGTATGTACTTTTCGTTCCTCAATGAGGAATCCTCATACTAACTAAATATTAGTAGTCACAGGGAGTACCTACGTATAAAGCTTATTAATTGCCGCCATTCCTTTCATGAAGCATACCTAGTAAATCTAATCAACTTTGTCATAGAGTAATGGAGTAGATTGTATTTTTTATTGAACGGAAAAGCAAACTATGAAGCTTTCAAAAAAAAACTTCTTCACTGACGTTTTTTATGTGAAAAAAGAGAAGAAGAAAATGTGAGTCAGTTGTTTGTTGTTTTTTTATTCCCATTCATTTCACTTTCCTTTTTCCACCTTTTGAAAAGCAAACCATTCATAACATCTGATGTTCATAGGAGGAAAGGCAGTAAGCCATTTTAGTCATTCATTTTGGCAATTCGTTTCTTTTTTCCAACATCCTTCCGTTATTATGTCACCATGTACTATAGTATACGTGCTTTCCTCTTTTATGTAAACATGAAAAAAACTAACACAAGTCACAAGTGCGGGCAAAGTAGTCTGAGTGTGTATGCGTTTAGAAGATAAAAAATATGTTGAGATTTCATTTTAACTTTGTTCTCTCAAAAATAAATGTTCATTTTTGCTCTACCGCTCAGTCAAAAAAGCAGTAAGTTACTCCCTTACTAGATCCACTTTTTGCACTGGAGTAACTACTGAGTTTTTCAATTTCCTATTTCCTACAATTTTTCTCGTGCTTCCGGGAAATGAAAATTGTTGCATAATCCTACATGGCTAAGTCGCCAATAGCAATCATAATAGGTATAAAATATATACATGTGCATTTGGTGATGCTTCTCAGTATTTGTATTTATCTTACTCTGATTTTTCATTCTCTCCAATATTCTATTTTTTTACATTTTTTACAGTGGTAGTTTATGTTGTAAATTGAATATTTTTACAAACCCATTTTTCAGCCTTTTTAGTCAACAACTCAACTTTTAGAACACAAAAATATACGCATGTACTTGGTAGAAACGTTTATACCTAGGCACCAATCTATCTTTCCAAGCGACCATGTACTGTTAACCAGGTGTTTATTCTTTCTTTTTCCACAACAGACCTTCCAGAACTTAAGATACTACTTGCATGGGATTGGTTTTCCGCATTATTTAACTTAACTTGATATGTGTAATATACCAAATTTCTAACAACAAAAGTAGATATATATAAAAACCAACAGTAATTTTTTCTCTTTCTTTTCCCAATTTTTCTCTGGCCATAATCGGAATTCTTTTATAGACGTATTTTATCATCATAAAAACTTATACACTACAAAAATGCAATATGTTCCTATATATACTGACGTGTGTAGGAATGTGAATGTATGCAAAAGAATAGATACGTGAAAAAAAACGTGTACCTTCCACTTTCTAACATTAACTATGCCGGACTTGGAGTTTTCGCGGATGGCTACATAAATAAAAGGGAAGTAACACAAATACATGCATAAAGCAAGGCCAAACAATATATTATTATATGACATGGGATACACATACAACAGCCACTTATATGTATGTATAACGTGTGTCAGTTTGCATGAGAGTTTTGTCGTGTGATTCACAGTGGTGGGTCCTCTGTAAGTACACATTAAACCGACGTGGAGAAAGCAAATGGTGCAATTTGTTACACACAGTCTAATGTAATGTGCAATGCTCTACCATCACGTTTTATACTGCTTTGATGTTCAAAATGAATTTTTACTTTTTGTCGGGCTTCTGAAAAAAAATGGGAAGAAGAAAGCGGACATAAGACGGTACATAAATACGTACACATACATACATACATGCACACAAAGTGCTGTGTATCACAACAATGCCTACATTTTTTTGTGAAAATTTTGTGTATGAAGGTTGCAGAGAGGGAAAGAAAAGAGTGCTGATGCAACTATACGTACTCATTGCATGCATACATCTTTTTTTCTGTGAACATAACAGTCAGCATGAAAGAATTATATTATTACTCTTATTCACTTTCCTGTTTGCTCCTTTCCCTATTTTCCCTATTTGCGTTAGGCCCTTCAAAAGAAATTGTATTATTAGTATTACCAGTTATCTTTGCTTTTTTTCTCTTCGTTGGAGGAACTATAAATTGTTGTAGTATTTTTTTAAAGGTTCAATTTCCTACCAGTATATATATTTTTGGGTTATGTACTCTACTTTCTCTTTCTCTCTGGTTGAAAGTAAAAGAAAGCATATAAAGTATATACAATCTTTTTCACGATTTTCTGTCAATGTAATAGAGCCAACATAAAAATAGACTGTGAATTTCATCTGCAGTAGTAGTAGTAATAATAATAATGGTTTGTTGTTGTTGTTGGCGAGGAGTAAGCCGTGTTGCGTATGCACGTCTTGAAAATGGATAAATTGGCTAAAGGCAGAGGGTGGAAAATTCATTTGGATGGATTCCATAACGTTTTTGTATACAAAAATCCTATTTTCTATCATGGTAAAAGTATGTGAAAGTATATTTATTTTATATTTTTACATTTGCAGGATACCTAGTGACTTTTTCCTTACCTTGTAGCCATTGTGAATGAGTTGTAAATTGCAAGAATTGAATGTGTGGAACATATGATGTGCTTCTTATGAGAGAATGAGATTTTTTCTCAGCTTGTTTACTCGTAGTTATTGAGAAAACTACATAGTAGGTACATTGTCTACCACCACCAAAACGATTGCTCAATTCGATTCATAGGAAAAATGTAGAACGAAAACGTATTTCCAGAAAAGGTATTAACTAGTCAAAGAATGGGAGAAAGAGCAAAACGGGAAAACACATGCACTTTGTGCACACGTGTATACATATAGGTAGGTATTATATATGTATGTATAACTCTTAAAAAAGTAAAGAGTTGTGTGATTTGTGTATAGCACAACAACACATAACTTTTCAAATACAATGATAATGTGTAAAGGGGAAAACGAAATTAAATTTTGTGTGCACAATTCATTGTACCATGTTTTTCCTTTTTCAAGAGACAAACAAAAATAAACCATACAAGAAGGAAAAACACTTTTTTTTGCCAAAGGAAGAGAATAAGTAAACGTGATCTTTTAAAGTTTTCTCTCTGGTTTTGATACTACTTGTTTGGGTAGGAGTAGAAGTAGAGGACTCGGTTTTATATTTTTGCTTCTGTCACTATCACCCACCACAACCACCACCACCACCATACCACGGGTATTAAGACGATTCTCATTCGACAACTTTTCAATATAAAATAGAGTTCTCCTTCTCAGTTCTTGGTAAAATTTTCATACAAAAACAAAACACACATCAATGTGTGTACCATGTACCACACATAATATATAGGTCTTAGTTGTTTTGTTATATAAAGTAGCAGAATTTTGTATTTTTGACTCTTTATCATGAAATTTTAGTTTACAGCATTGTGCTCCATTTGTTTTTCCAAAGCACATATAAATATACAGTCAGTCGCCACCATCAATAGCATTCATGTAAACAGCCTGATGATGAAGATGACGAAGAAATGGTGCAAAAGTTTTGTGACCTTTTTACGAATTCAACCATAGAGAGGGCCATTGTGTTCACGCTTGAGCAGGCAACCACAAAGATTGGGTGAAATAATGGTGTCCGCACTATGCTGACAATTAGTCCCGTCATCGACATTCACAACTTGGAACAATCGCCATTTTATTTAAACGAATCACGAATAGCAAACTTCTAATCCAGCCTTCATTTACTGTTTATTCACTTCTCTGCGATTGCGAGGTTTTATATCTATTACCCATACTTTTTTGATTTTTTTCAACTTTTTTTTTACAAATGCTTTTACTAGACTTTTTTGTGTGTCGTTTCATGTACCTAATCACTTTAGAATCGGCAAATAATTTTTATTTTAAAAATCATGGAAAAAGTAGATAAAATGGAGGGAGATATTTCATACATAAAAGAGTTTTTTTCTGTTTGTGTTTTATACCTTGACAAAAACTTCAAAGTAATCATTAGTGTACTTAATCTTTATTAAAGAAAAGTGAGCATCGTTATAAATGTTTTTATGTTTAATGCACTCAGTATTTTCTCTTTGAAGAAACTTCATCAAAATTGCACAAGTAAAAAATTGTGACTGTAGTTGAAATTGAGTTTGATGGAGAACCAACTTTTTAATTTGGCTCCTGTACATACGCGTATATGTATTTTAAATAGGAAATATAAAAGGCTTTAATTATATAGACATACAAGGGCTCTTGCTTCAAACTTGTACTTAAAAGCATCGTCACCTTGGGATAAAGTTGCTTCTTCTTCGTTTCATAATATTCTCCCTTTTCTTCAATTTAAAAGATTCAGCATTTTTTCCTTTTCTTTTTACCTTTAGGTACTCTTTAGTTCTTTCACCATGTCTCTGATATCATCATCAACTCAAAGGATTCAGTCATCCAGACATAATTACACATTGTTTACTGTTCTTTATCTGGAGTAAAAACTGGAGAAGAGAAAATAAAACGTATGGTATATTGTACTAGCTACACAAATATTTACTGAATCAACAAAAATTTAATTAGAATTTTGTTGAGAATTAATTCATTTTACGTAAATTAAAATTACATAAAATGAATTCTGCGATTTTAATTATAAGTAGTCAAATAGTATGATATACTGCCAATTACTTTATGTTTTATTGACAGTGTTCAGTTACTTTATTAAGTTTGTTTTACCACATAACGTACCTCATACGCAAAGGTTGTATTTGAATTTATAAATTTGCTTGCTGCTAGAAAGATTTTTTGAAGGTTCGGCCACTTTTAAATGGGCGGTAATGGTCTTAATGGAATGCATTTTGAATTTTGGTTGACTCTTGTCTCACAGGCATTTCCAATGATTTAATGGAACTTTTTTACTTTTTAAATGTGCTGTACTTTTATCAAGAAATGATCATCTCAGAACTTGCATGCTCCAACAACATTTAATACAAACAGGAAACAAAAAGAAACATGAAAAGAACAAACTAACATTGAACATGGTTCAAACTTTCAAACCTCATTTTATATACCCTCGGTATTGGCTTTTAATTTCTGTCAGACTTTTTTATCTTAATCACTTAAATGGGGATATACATATGTATATATGCGTATATTGCATTGTATAAACTACATGCATGTGACTGAATTACAATGAAATGCTAATCTTTAATTACGGCGGTTTTAGTTGAAAAGAATAATATAAAGTTTCCCCCAAACGCAAACCTCTATTTTCGGTCGTTTTTAGCCATAATGGCTTTTTCTTGCCTTGTCATTATCGACCTTTTTTGATTTCCCGGTACTAGTAGACATTTTACCTGTGACCTTCATGTGGTGACTGTGTTATCTGTAAACAAAAAAAATGCTCTATGCTACCTTTTTACTATTTCAACAACACACATTTTATTTTACATACACGACACGTGTTTTGATTTTAACTAGATCATTTTACGCTATCTTTACCATCATTGAGGAGAGCGTGGGTGAGAGTTGATGGCATGTTTTCCCTTCATACTAATTAATTTGAAGTCAAGAGAAGAAAGAAAAGCAAAAAGGAATCAAGCTTCTTACGAACACAAATTCCCAGCTCACTTTATGTACAGTCAAAGGGAATATGTAATTGCGTATGAGTAACTCTATATCCACTCTTTTAAGTAGATTTTTCTCAGAGGAAAATGTTGAAAATGTGTAGAAAGTAGGCCTGTGTTGCTGTCATTAATAAGGTACAAGAAGAAAATGAAAAAAGTATGCCTTTTGAATATCATCATCGGCATGCACGTTAATATATTCACGTTGATTTCCTTACATATTACGTACTTAGCTTTCACACTCATACAACAACGCAGCCACTCAAAATGGAGATGGTAGCAGTGACCTTTTTTTTAAAGATCTTCTGAAAGATGAAAAGGTAAAGACGTACGTCTTTACGTAGGTATGTAAAACGAGATGTGCGCAGATAGGTAAGTGCACATGTAGGTATTTATGAAATAAATCAGTCCAGAGCCCCAGCTTGAAAATTCATCTCCAGTCATCCAGCAGACAAAAAAGCAAAAGAAATGAGCCTTGTTCCCTTATGAAATGTACTTTTTATTTTTAGGCCGTATTTTTTTTGACTTTTTTCTTGTCCACAGACAGTTTTTTTGCATGAATTTTTTTATATATCCGAAGATACCTCTTTCCTCTTGGCACAATCCGGTGTTTTTCCCTTGCTAAATTCTAAAGTTATGCAAGAGTTACACAGAACAAATACCAGTAGATATCAAAAGAGGGAAGGTGAACTTAATAAGTATGTATGTAATATGCTTGTGTACCTTTACCTTACCACACAACCATATGTGAAATACATATGTTTACATTTATATTCATTATACAAATTTGTTGAAAGAAAAAAAAAGACTAGGAACGAACAGCTAACCAAACCCCTTCTTGCCCTTTTATCATTTTCTCTAGAAGGAAGCAACCGTACAATTTACACAATGTAAGTCAGTCACGGAATCTGCCTAAATTACTACTTTTCCTTATAATCCGACACATTTATTCTGCATTTTCCACCATATTCCGGGAATTTACTTTAAATGCTGCACACCATCAACGTGTGGCGACAGTGAGCAAATACAAAACTGGAAACTACATACTTTACTACCAGATGCGTGAAATTTGAAAACGGATAAAACCATATACGTGTCGACCACTAGTCAATTTGTTCTACAAAAGAGGAAAGTTGAAACAGGAAGTTTTTCTCTCTCCTCATTTCTACCTATTTTCCGCATACAACTCTAAAGTATTTTGTCTAAGTCTACACTTTAAAATTTTCTTTGTTTGATTGAATACCATATGCATGTTGCTGTGTTGGATAGACCTATAATATTTTAAATGCACGTATGTGTCAAACACCAACGTACAAGGAAACTGCCTTTCTGCTTGAATCCTTTCTCGTTTCCTTGAAAAGGAAAAACGAGAACGGTTATATAGAGAGACGTATGCATGCTATGCTATATACTTGTTTCTGTAGTTGCTGTTACTTTTCTACTGAAAAGAAGACGCTGCCTGCCATATGCAATGTCATATTCTCTGCAAGGGACAACCAACTAAGAAGCAGGAAAAGCGGTTGGAGGTTTCCTCATAGTTTCTAGCTTTCTTTCAGGATTGCCCCAACTTGAAAATGCGGTTACACCAGACCACCAGCCTCAAAAACCTTTTCTTTATATGCCTTTCTCCTTTTCTCTTTCTTGTGAAAGCACAGGAAATCTGGTACCACATGCCCGAGCATAATATCTCCGTATGTATATAACACCACGTTTTGCAATGATATCGGTATATATTTTCTACGCTATACAGTTGTATTAGCAGCAACTTATTTTTTTGGGGACTAGGACTATGGTCTGGACTGAATGGGAAAATTGTCATCTTCTTGGTGCATGCTGGCTAGGTCTTGGGTAAATGGTTTTGGAATAGCGGAGGGGACCGCTGGACTCGAGGAAAAGGCAAAGACATTTAAAGCTAAAAGCGCGTAATGTTGTACGTAATGCATAATATGCCACAAGCAGTATTGCGGTATAATAGCACAATATAAAACCAAGATCGATGTGGTAAATATCGAACCCCGTTTCAACACCAGCTACACACATTCACAAAGACTGGGTAGGGTACAATAAAGTTAGTAGATCTATCTTGGATGTGTGCCCTCAAGACCAACCGCACGATATGATTATAACATAACACACATATTATTTTGAAAAAAAACAAGCATCAAGTCGTTTCACTACTACTAAAGCAGACCATCACAACAGCGTCTTCATTGCTTTTCCTTCCATATAAGTACATAGCATCCTGTATATAAAAGACAAGATCACTTATTATTACCTATGTACCTATAAAACTAAATTTCGTGAGTTGGGTAGCCAAACTAATGGGAACTGATTATAAGCAGAACGCCTTTATGATACTACCACTTTTCAGCCTCTATTTTTGTTGTAGGAGCAGTGGTAGTAGTAGAAGTAGTTCCAACAAGTATTACTTATGCACTGATGTGAGCAAAGCTAGCCAACCATGCTCTCCACTTCAGTCCCCTCTCTCTGTCTTCTTTCTCAGTTTCACAACTTTCTTTTCGTCATATCATCATCAGCATGGCTTGTTTCATACTTGAGGAATTTTTACCATATGTGAACCAATAATAAGTGGTAAAACTAACGATCCAAGCAACCACACATATCCAATTTTTTTGTTATTCGTACTGATTTATATATTTTTTGCAGAATCTGATAGAAATGACGCATATACATATATACCCCACCACAAAAAAGTTTTCACTGCACCACTTCTTTGACTGACCAAAAAGTGTAGTGGAAAAGTGTATAAACTTTTAGATGGGGGTATACAATTTTACAATAATAATAATAACAAGTAGGGTGAAAGTATGCTTTCTTTGGTCGGCTTTTTGCTACAAGCATTCCAGTTCGAAGAAAAACCTTTTATTTTATGCCCTCCAACTTTTCAATATTTATTTATAATTTACAGATGCATACATGGTTGGTTTGTTCAAAGTTGCAAAAAGCTCTTTTTGGGTTGTTGGACATAATTGAGCAAGTCGCGACCCCAGTTGGTTTTATGAGTGGTGTAAAAGTGTTTATCATTTCGTAGAAAACAGCCGTATAAAAGAAGAAATGGTATCTTTGATGCTGCTTTCAGTTTCCTCTGCCCTCCATATAGAGCACTATGTCGAGGGTCAGACTGAGTTGGAAAGTATATATAGACATAGCGCATCTGTTTTTAGTTGATCGCATTTCTTCTGATGAATTATTGTGCATGTACGTAGGTAGGAAGAACTCTTAACTCTCTGCCCTGTGGGGGCCCTTCCACCATTAGGCAACTACTACGTATTGCAATTTACTTTGCTCGAGGGCTTAAGTGAGTGAAAGTAAGCTGGAGAGAAATTTTGGAGAGGAGTCGCAAAGTATTGCGACTACAAGAAATTATTTATTATGTCAAAAACCATACCCACATATTCTCCTACAACTTCAATGTGTATAGTACATTTGCACTATATTGCTATAGACAAAACCTAACGCATGTTGTATCGTATATCTGTACTACAGATTCTGTAGTATTTCACTAACAATAAGAAAGAAAATGTCAAATACCTATGTATGTGCTTATATACATGTAGAATCCCGAAGCACAATGAAATACTTTCCCTCTTTTGTTTTCTTTTCTCTTTTCAGCTTTTTTATTTTATTTTCCAATAAAGCTATAACAATAAGAATAACATTGTGAAGGAATAATGACATGATGACGGTCGTGTTCGTACTCATACACTTATCATGATAATGATATTTATGATCACTTGATCACCATCATCGTTACACATACAACATGGTATATTTTATACGAGAAAGCATATGGTGCTTGACATGGAACAGTTCAAGTAGTTCCCATGAGCTAATAATAATAATAAGTAGTGTATATGCATGTGCATTGTTATGATATGTTACAGTGTACAGAGGTATGTAAGAATAATACATAGAACACAAGTGGTGTAGTACTATATAGTATGTAGCTTCATAATATAAATAAATAAACAAAAATAAAAAAGTCTTTCTTTGATATTTTCTCAGCTCAGTCACATTTTTCAATGTGCTCCTCAGAACTAGTCAGTGTATTTTTCTTCTTAATCCTTGTCTTGTCTGAAAGAATCCAAGTACATACTTTACTCTACACACCAACACACACACAGAGGGTATATATTCTGTACAGTACTCAAAGTAAAAATTCTGTTACAATGTATAAAGGCAGCAAATCGACAAGGGAGATTTCTTGCCTCTTCCTTCTTCTCTGGATGGAAAGGGCATTAAGATGATGAGAAAGCTTTGGAGTTGAGGAACAAGCACACAGGGTTTTTAATTATTTACAAGACGTGAAAAAAGTGAAAATGTGGATGGTGTACGAACACACAGTGATGCTGTCAGTCACATCCCCCACCAAAGAGAAAGATGATATAACAACGCAAGTCAAGTGAAAGTATTAGATTAAGTATTCTATTGGTGTTTTGGGCCTTTACATAATCTTCAAGAATAAGGAAATGACGGTCATAACAATATCTGCTACAAATATGATGATGATGATATGGCTAATCTACTACTGTGTTTTCTAACACATGTTTAAATGATTGACTGACTGGAAGACAGTGGAAGAGAGGAGCAGACTTAATATTTTGAGTTGATGGATGCTGTTGCCAAAATTTGACGAGTGACTAAAATATCAAAGCTTATCGCTTGGAATCATGATATGTATAATAAATAAAGAATGTTTAATAAAGGTAATGTCCTCCTTTGACTCTAATTTTCTAAAGTGGATACTTTTTTACAGCGATACACAAGATATAACAAATATAATGTGGGGATAGATAGTCCACGGCTGCTGTTGGATATTAAAGTTATTTTTAAATGCTCAAATATATATTTACTCAAGTAATGTTGTACATCTCGTCTGAAATGATTAATTCCACGCAAAAAAACTCTCTCTAATATATATGTTCTGTGTACGAAAGGATAATTAAATGCATATTATTGTGATGTGTTCTGCATTGAAAATTACATGACGGCTAAAAAGTGGTGTTTTCAATTAATTTGGTTTCAGTTTCATCACGAAAAAAGCTTTAAACTAAATGCGAATAACATTAATGTTTTATTCATTTTATGTGCTAATATACATGCTCCAAAAAGTATTCATTCAACTACAGATGCAGATTTACGAAAGAGTAGAGAAAAATATGTAGGCACTTTGTAAATCTCAGTTAATGAGTTACGTGTTGCGTAATACAACAGAATACTACTTTGTACTCTACATACTAATAATAATATGTGTTTTCACTCACTGAATCTCGTTAGCATGTTTCGCTCGTAACGAGTTGTTTTTTTTCTCCTCAATAAATATTGAGTTTGTCTAAAAAAAAGTCATTAGTTAACATGTTGTGTATGTAGGTACTCAAGGTTTTATGTAAACAGAGAAAACAAAAGGCGACATATGGTCAAGAAATCTGAAATAACTTTTATAACCAAAGAATCAAAGGAATGCATAAAATATACACTACAAACTTACCTATTTTAGTAAGCTGTTTTTGCTACTAATGCTTATTTGAGTATAAAGAGAAAAGTTTCATTGGATATGCATTTTGGTCAAAAACTCTTGGCTGATTTGCTGCAAAATAGTATTGTGGAGTACATTACAAGCTTTTATTAAATAGTTACTTAACTGTCATTTAAATTTACATAATTTATCGACGTACATAAAATATTTTTCCATGAGATTGGTTCTAAACCTAGTTGACACAAAAATAACTCAGGATGGAGACGTTTGTCGTTCTTAAAAGCATTGAGCTAATTATAATTATTGCTCGTTTGGATTTTATGCAACGAGAGTATACATAATTTAGAGGGTATGGTGATGTGACCAACAAACCTTGTTTTAGTTGAAGAGTAAAACTGAACGCATTACTGTCCGAAAATAATATCATTACACAACGCCCTCTTTCAGCTTTCATCCTTTCCTTTGCAAATGTTTATTTTCCCATAGAGGTAGACATGTAGTCGCATATAAACACACATATATAAAATAATATACAATTAGGAAGATCATAATGTCCCTCCGGCAGGTGAAAATACCAGAAATAAGCTCAAGTCAACAATAATACAAATAGCAGAGTACCTCTGCTCTGGCGTCTGTCTGTCTCAAACTATGTTCACCAAACGTGCTTAAGTGTGGTCGACATCAAAAATTGATGCCGGTTTATATTTGTGCTTTCTAATAATAACAGCAATTTATGTTCAGGGTCGGGACTCTATTATGTTTTCTGTCTAGCATGGGAAATGGGAACACACACTGAGAATTCGATAGGTAAAGTGCTTTTATGCTGCAGCAGCTCTACAAGAAAAAGCAACCCTTGTTTGTGGAAAGTTACTTATTCTACACATTCATACCACAACAAAAACTTTGAAGGATATTACAAAATGTGTTTTCCAGCAGAAAGGTACATTTTGAAGAAGAGAAAGGAGATGGGTACAGACAGACAGCTGCATGTGAATGGTGAACAACTGGGTTTTTGACAACGTAGCAAATCTACTTCTTGCTCAAATAAAGCTAATTTTTACTCTTTTTGCCAAGGTGGTATGTTATTCAAAGTTTTAAAACAAATCCATAAATCAGTTCTTTTACTTTTTCATTTCAAATTCTGTAACACTGTCAAGTAAATGGCATCTTTTCCAGTAATATGGTAAGGGTAAGCACATTCTTTATGTGAGAAATATCACTAAAATTTATAACAGATATATTATATAATATGCTTATATTGATTTGAACAAAAAGTAGATATTCTTATCTGAAAGGAAGAAATGTTTCAATTTTTCCACTTTTCCACTTTCAACTTTCACTTGTGAAGAGTGGAGGAGACGATGTGGTACGCTGGACTTTTTTGTTCCAAATAGATGCAAATCTATAAACAACCTATATTTATCTATATTTGGCTGGAAACACATTTTTAGTGCAACATTGAATGACTTTTGTGAATGCATCACCGTTTTAACGTTTTTTTTCGGAATAGGTAGTTGACGTGAAGAAGCAGACATGCAGGTATACATACAGATAGGTGTATTAAGAGTGTACGAGAGCGCTTCTGTGCCAAATAATGTCACCCTTCACATTTCCCAACTTTTTCCTACAAGACCCGCATTCAGATAGGTTTGAGCAAAATTAATTCAAACGGCTGACAGTCTCATCTCCTCCGTTAAATCCAGGGAAAGTGATGCGACAGCGGAAGGAAGGAAAAGACTTTTTTCTTAACAAAGTGTCAAGAATTGAACACACACTGACTCATCCCCCGTGGGACTCTATGTTTTCTACAAGCAATGTAATAAAAAAAACATACCAATGTATTTCTACTTGCGATGAGCACATTTTCTCGTAAGGATTAAGAGGAAATTAAAGTGAAAGCAGGATGACGATGAAATGATGGGGAACGGAAGAAACTCCGAAAAGGTATTTACATTTGCTAAAAGTATACATTTAAGTGTAACTCTATTACATTCCAATCCTCTCTCTACAAATTGAAAACAACAGAAAATAGTATTATTTGTAATCAAAAAGCTTCCTATTGCGTATTTTTTAAGGGAAAAATTGATGAAATTAAATAGTTGATCAACTCAAGTGTATTTTTTAAAATCGTTTTACACACCTTTCTCTTTCAATTAATAATCAATTCTCGATTTGATTACACATTTAAACATATTCCAACAAACGATAGAGTAAAGGTTTATGTATGTATAATTCTTACAATTTGGATTCTTTGAGCTAAAATATGACGTACACGTATGTAAATTGTGTCTGTCAGATAACATAACCATCACCATCAGTCATGTTTGTAAATGATACTTAAGATTCTGTTAGTTGCAAAACATGTTTGTTTTTGACTCTTTGTAGCCCAATGTCATTTTATTTATAACTAGCGTGACACTTGGTAGCCCCATAAGAGCAACTTTAATTATTAAAAGTAGTATAATATATGTATATAAGTACCTACCTAGTAACAAAGGAGTTCTATATTACGATGTCACTTGAGAAATAGGTAAGTCACTTTTGGACGTGACTTTTAGAGGAACTGGGAATATTGTTTTGTAGCACGCCTTAAAAAGCTTACACTCTAAATTGACTGGATACGAATTTGCCTGTTGTAGAATTTAATCTTGACAACCTATGGCTTTACAGAATATCATTCGTAATAAACAAATTAAATCGGATAAAAATAAAAGTTCTGTGTTGTACCGTTTTTAGTTAGATTTCTGGTAATTGTACTGTGATTTGTACAAGAGCTGAAGATCAATTTTTCAGTGAAGTGGTGTGTATGACTTATGATATTAAATTGAAGTCAAAGGGAATCTGGAGTCCCAAAGCGTCTTTTATGCAAACATAATGTAATGAGAACTTTGCTGACATTTAAGTGTAAGGCACAGAATTTCATGTAATTTTGACTGTCACACAAAACGAAACAACTTATAATATGACTTATTAAAGTTTCGTTGCTTGTGGATTTCCCACAGGAAATTAGAGACATCCTCTCACTCATCTTCACAAACAAACCTACACTTTTCTCCTATCTTATTATTACATACTATTAATGTGCCAACGAAAATCTTGCTGAACTTTATCGAATGGGTGAAAGCATGATGTCGTTCCGTGTGACTATGCTTGTTATCCTTGTTTGCTTATTAATCCATATGCCCGTTGTTCATGTTTGGCTTTTGTGCAAAAGACACATCTACAGTTGGGAAATTCAACAACACTGATAAAAAGTCAGCCATTTATCGGGATTGCGAGATTATTTTCCCAAATCAAATCCTCCAACAAAAGTTGGAACTGTTTTTTGTTGTAAAATAAAATGTTTTTGTTATGCATCTGAAACTTTTCAAACTTAACTCATAGGCTGCTATATATGTACATTTGATATTAAACTGCATTACTACATTTTGGTGGTTTTGCAAAAATATAAATAGATTGTTAAAAGTATTGTGTTATGTTTCACAACAGTCAACAAAGCATAGGAAAGTTAACATTTGCTTGACAAGCCACAGGATTTTAAAGCCAGTAGTTAACAACGTGTATAAAATATTTTATTTGAAAACAAAGCCATCTAGATATAAATGTGTAATTAGTTAAATTTTACTTACTAACAGAAAATAGTACAGAAACAAATTCAACGAAGAAAGTACAAGTTTGTATTATGGATTCTAAAAACTAGCGAGAAAAATATCACAGTTTTTTGCGATTTGCCTGATGAGTATACTCTTTTGGCGAATATCAAAAATCTGTGAGAAATCATTAGACATATTTTGGCACTGGGTTGATCCTCCTCCTTGGCTTTCCCTACTGTCTCTGGTAACAATCACAGCTTGAGATCGATCCTGCATCATAACACTGCTGATGGTTTTGAATAAACCCAAATAAGGATGGAACACTATCTTCTCTAGGATGGATGAACGCTTTAAAGGATTTTTCAGCTTCTGTTGATAAAGATAAAAAGTTGTGTAGTTGCACCTAGCACGTTGAAACATCTCATACATGTATGTTACCCACAATACACAACCACAACACGTACATTTACCAGCATCAACTTTGTCCATTCGTGCAAGAATTCCAAGGGTTTCAAAGACAATTTGGACGGAACGTGATTACATCCGGATAAAAGATTAACGATAGCCACTTTCATGTAAGGTTGGAAAAGTACATCACTCTGGAATGTTGACTGCTTTACTATTTCAATTTGTTCCGAGGCAAAGCGTAGATACTCACATAGAACTTCCCAGACAGCATCTTTCACTGCTTTGACAGTAGCCTTTTATAATAGAATAAAGCATGTTTAATTAAATTTAAGAGTAATTATTTTTCTGTTTTATTGCGTTATATTTTCCTGATAAAAGGGAAAAGTGACGTATTTACCTTGTGCGTGAGCGCTTGTAAATGGAAGAGTAGATTGAGAAGAGATTTAATCAACTCGCTAGGCGAATCCAATTCCGCCACCTGAATTAAACAAAACCAATAGACTCACAGTCACTCCAAATTTTCAAGTAGTGTGTACATACACATACTTGGAATTCCTGTTTGTACACAATGTTTTTTACCTGAATAAGCGGGCATTTGAAGTTAGTCTTGAAGATCGTTATGATAAAGTCCCAAATCTCTATTTTTGGAATTTCATGTATGTAAGATAGTAGTGAAGACAATTTCCAAGTTATCAAAGGTTTAAATTCCTGGAAAGATTGGTACAAAGGGAAATATTATATAAAAAGTATTTGAAAGAAACTTTCATGCGCTTTTATTATCTGTATCATACTTTGTCAGAAGAGCAGCTCCTTGTTGAGTACGGTTGAAAGTTTTGTCGAATGAGAAGCGTCAGCAATTTATGGGCAAAGATAAATTCCTTGGGGTCATTCTTATCAATGTCATATAATTTAGCTCCCAAGAAGCGTACAAATTCATTGTGACTGGCAAGGTACGAGCCGACTGTAGAAATATATATGGTTGCACAAACATAATAATGATTGCTTTACTATATGTACATATTTTTAATGTCGAGTAATTCTTTATTATTCATATAATATACCATTCTTGAAGGAAATCTCATCTCTCAAGATTTTGTCAAGTAATTCCAAGCTTCTCTTGCTTATCTGAGCCACATCATGATATTTCAACATAATTTCTACAAGATTTTGAAAGAAGTCCAGTGGGAAACGATTCTCAATGGAGAACAAAAACTCATCTCTCACGGCAAGTTGCATGACGTTGGAAAGCCTTGACAATTTAATTGAGTTGCTTATTTTCCCACAAGTTTCTTCAACCGAAATTTGTCTTATGAGATCTTGTATATTTGTCATAAAAAAGGCGAAATCAAAACCAATCTTGAACTTCTTGAGACGCTTGCAGCCAAATTCAACTGCCAACTCACTGGTTTCTTTATTGCCCTGAGCCGCAATAGCCTATCACATCAGTTTTAATTATGTTAGCATTATTGTTGAACAAGTTCATTTATCTTGGTTTGGAATAATATGTATGAGTATGATTCTTAGTTTATTGTATGAATTACATTATAACTTACGATTAAGGTGTTATTAATTTCCGCGTCAAGTTGCTCGTTTAAATTTTTCCTTGTAAAGAATGAAATGCAGCTTCGTCTGTCTTTACGTAGCCATCTCTCCACCAACTGTTCATATGCAGTGAAAAGTTTCTCTCGGAATAGGAAAACAAATACATCAGTGTGGTAAATCATCACATCGTGTTTAAAATTGGATGAAAACTCGGCGGTATCCAGTGATAACAATTTGATTTTTTCACAAAACTGAACTGTATCAATCGAATTTCGGGGCAAACAGGTAGCGATCATCAGGCTAGTTCGAAAATAATAACTGACTGAGGTCCAGCCAAATTGCACAATCTCTTGGGTTTCATTATACCGTTCCACACAATCAGTCAAAAATCCAGCAAGTCTCTTGGCAAAGTTGCCATCCAGAAATTGTAATAAATCCTTTCTGAAATTACAAGATACCGACAAAAGAACAACTTGGTTATAAATCACTACTAATTTAATAGTTACTCTTGTTGTTTATACAAACGTAAAAGTGTAATTTTACATACCCAGCGAAAAGAGAATGCAAGAAATAAATGGCTAAAACCACATCTTGTAATTGTCTTCTCTGAGATTCAGTTTTACATAACATCATATTCTCATTCTCATTGTTATCAAAAATCTTTGCCCAGCATGTAGCGTCGATATCAAGTTCCCCCAATAAAAATCTCAAAACAGATTTGAGTGGAGGTTCCCCATTCTTATCTAAAAAACAGTCACCTTTTTGTATTATATCGGATTTAAAAAAATATTTCATATAATATATTCATTGTAATGAATAGTTGTAAAAAATGATATGTCAAAATAACCATTTTGATCCTCGCAAACATTGAGAATAGTGTGAAGTTGGGGAAGATAATACGGGCAACAATAAGTTAGCATTCCGGAAACGTACTCGTTCCATAAATCAAACAACTGTCGATGAATCCTATAAACAAATATATTCCACAATTATAATTTGCTATCTCGAATTTACATGATTTCATGCATGAAAATCAAATCACGTCACACAGTCACCATAATCTTACATGAGGTCCGAATTTAATCGTACAGCTCCCACCATCTGCAACAAAACTTTTGGAGTCCAACATTCATACCCGTCATTCGTCTTCAGTATTGAATGTTGATCAATTTGTACTTCGTACAAGGAACCATCTTGTTCCTCAGCCCATCCGTCACCAGACGAGGAAATATCATATGCAACTTTATACGTATAAAACTCTTCGTGGCTTGAATCTCGTGTGTTATCTACTTGAAGATATTGTTCTGGATACATTTTCAACAAATCCAACAAAATAACTAGATAAAAAGCATCGTCCGATGTTCCATGACGGATAAGAACCTGCGGCAAAATGTTTTGGCTCAATTTGTGTTCTTTTAAACTCATTAGTGTGGAGGACTGTATTCATGTACCTCTGCATATATACAAATTGTTTTAAAATAGCTATAATAACCGTCAACGCTGGCAAAAATATAGGGTCCATTATAATGTACATCAGTTTCATCAAATTTTGTTCACCATTTGCATTTGGCTCATCACTTTGCTGTACTTTAACTGGTGAACATTTGCTAGAAATAAAAATACATCGAGCACGTTTTTTATTATCATATAGGCAGATAAAAGCAGGATTGTGATTTGCTCATCTTCCTTTCCTCTGCCGTAATCTCTTTCAATAAATTGCATAAAGCTAGCTAAGCAAGAATATTATGTCTATCTATGCCATTTTATTGGAAAAGACATTTGAGCAAAATTGCCATACTTTCACTAACCATTTCATGAGAGCGTATGCAATCAATAAAACGCATTTCAGAGGAGTGACACAGCAATAGTTTCCAAGATTTTTGCTTCGTTGAACAAAGGAAACAAATATACTCCACAGATTTCCCTGCATTTCTGCTTCGCCATCACAGAAAATGAGCAGTTTAATCCAGGGTAAGTATAGCGATGCTGTCCATTCCTTTGGCAGTCTCTCAAACATGTACATCAATTGACGCTGGATCCCACCGGGAATAGTCATATTCTCCCTAAAACAATAGCACAAAATAGAACCAGATAGGGTACTACCACACGGACCATAAACATTCTTTTAATTACTCATTACCATTTCAAAGCTACAATAACAATACTAAAGAAAGATTATGTGAGCTAATATCTAAATGGAAATCAAATGTATATCTATAGGTATACTATAAAATCAATTTTCTCTCACATGCTGGTTAAAATATTTAACAGAATGCTATTTAGCGCAGTGTATGTTTTTAGATCTGTGATGCTATTGGGGATCCGCATTACAGAAATACGCAGTGTTGATTCCAACACGGGGATCATTCTTCCTTGTCTGAACAATGGAATAGAATTAATTTGGTCCAATACTTGAAGTGTTAACCTGAAATACATTTAAGCAAACAAAATCAAGTAAATATACTGCATTAAAAACGCACTGTAGGTCCTACTTGGAGAGATTGTACAATGATATTTGCAAGCAGAAGCAGACGATAGTGAAAGATTCTAAATATATCTTTATCTGATATTCTCAATGCCAGACATCTTCACCAAATGCCTGGCAATTAATAGGACGAGGTAAAGAAGAGAGGATTACCTGAACAGATTTTCACATGATGTGTTCATAGCTTCAGTAATAAAATGG